>JABEXW010001043.1:0-15522 GCA_013266185.1 Fusarium sarcochroum | reverse complement strand
ATAATAAATATAATTAAATTTTAGGCTAAAGTATCTATAAGGAATACTAGGATTATTAAGATCGATAGGGGTATATTAAGGATTTATTATAAAGCGTTTAAATTAAGCTACTATAATATAACGAGATTCTCTGCAAACCTAGAAAGCGACTAGAAGAGAGGCCGGTATTTTCTAGGGAACACATCGAAAAGTCTATATCCCAACGGGTATGCCTATTGTGGGGCGCGATAAATTTGCGCGTCTGGCTAACACACGTAGCTCAGGTGGGAGATATTTGAGCTTAAAGCCCGTCTAGGTCGCTGATGGAGATCGTGTTTTCGCGCGAGCTCGTGGAAATTGGGATATGCTGTCTGTCGATATTGATATATGAGTGGAATTGCGCGACATGGCAATGGGGATATGCGGGCTTAGAGTATTATGGTGGTTTAGTGAAGTGGTATGTTGAGGGGAGAAGATAGTAGCTGGGTGGGATTGAAGGCGAGTGAGTTTTGGCTTGCTGGGGAGGGAAAATGAGTGCAATGATCCAGGGTGGGAGTGAGAATGTAGTTTGCCTATCTTATAAGAGAAAGAATATAGAGGTGAGAATGTAGGAAATACCATTGATATAGATGCGTCATGAATAGCATTTGTCCTGTTGTTTGCTTGACTGGTTACACATTGTCTTGAGCTGGTACTAGGATGGACCAATAATTGATTGCACCTGTTTCGGCCACCAAGTACGCCACAAGCATTCCCAAGGACAGATAGGGATTCGTTAAAACAAAACACGAAAGAAGTAATTGAAAAGAGGTTTAATTGACAGATCATACATCTTTGAAAAACTTGGAGCAAAGGGAGACTCTCCTGCGATATTGGCCACCGACGTTGATTCCCGGCAATGATCAACCAGAATGGCCATCCCATCGCCTTGTTGTTACATTGATGGCATCTCGCCTTGAAAGAACTTGAACCAGCGAGTCACACATTCTACCAATCTTTCTTAAAAACTATATAGTTGGCGCGATTGCAACCAGTGAGTGAGGATGATTGTTAACAGGGACGTCTGGAAGTTTGTCGGACGAGTCATGCTGTGGATTGAAGCCTGGAGTAAGCGTTAACGTCATGTTGTCTTCCAGTGCACGTGGCAAATACGGTATTCCGTTGTGTTGACGGATTGAACGTCGGCACCATCAATGAGTGTCTCGGTTCTTAGGACCGGAAAGATTGACGTGTGGTGTAAAACTTGTAGCGTCTTCAAGGTCGCATTGCTAAATGCCACGAACGCTTTAATTGAAGCATTGCTGCTTCCCAGTATTAACGTTAGTGGTGATCCCTTGCTAGCATTTTTAGAACTGGCATTGTGTTGGTGTCGGTACTTCTTGAGCGCCCATCAGTGATAGCAAACAGCTATGGCAACTAGATCAGCCGACTACGTTGAAGTCAATTTCTTCAATGTGAACACACAAAACCTCAATATTAATATTGAATCTCTATGAAGAGATGTTTGACAAATAGAAACTTCTAGTTAGTACTTATCCGACCGCATTATTAACAGTTCGTACTGATGCTGATAGTGTCGTTATTGATAAATGTGGCCCGCGCGGCTAGAAAAGGAATTTTGACAGTACCCTAAGAAAAATCACACCCCATCACGAGGAGATGCTCAGGATCCCAGAACATTAAAAGAAAATCACAGAACACCAGAATACCGAGTTGACTCACTGCAATACAATACCAGTCTTCAATAGCTATTACGTTTTTGTAAGCCTGCGTGCTCTCAAGGTCCAAAGTTTCGGCAAGCAAGGTGTTCTCTTGGCAAGCTACCCTAGGTTAGCGCAGCGTTGCTAAGAACTACAGGGGCTATACCACTAATTTACAGCAAAACACCAACAGCCAGCTCGTAGCAGATCGGCTATCGCGCGCCTGAATACCTCATTGCCGCAATCTATCAACAAGTCGAGTAGGATCTCCAAGCATGCATTGAAATTTCTTTCCGTATCAATAAGGCACTTCACCCGCTTCGCTGCCCAATCCTGCCAATCCAACGCCGAAGCTGTCCTCACAGTGCACCAGTTGAGCTTTCGTCAGCTATGCACACGTGACCCGCGGACTAAGTATTCCCCCGAAACCTGCACCCACTCACAGACCGGTTCACATCTTTCCTGTGATCCAATCAATCACTCACCACCTAAACCACATTCATTGCGCCCCCGCTCGCTTCGCATCGCACGATTCCTTTCTTCCCTCTCACGATGGCTTCCTCCCACACCCTCAGCCCCAACCTCAAACTCGACCTTGGAGACCCCCCAACGCACGCTCCCTATCCATGAACACTCTTCGACTCTGTTCCTTCCATCTTCCATGAGCCGAGTCGTCCGACCGCCCAAAGAAACGCGTCCAAACGAGTCGGTGAATCGCGCTACAGACCGTATAAAATTCCGACTTGCACCCTTCAAACGAGCGCGTTGCCTCCTTTGCTGGAACACTCGGGGACTGTAGAGGGGATTTGATGAGTCTTGCAGCTTAGTTCTGGAGCTCAACAAGTTGCCCGGCAGCGAAGCTGACTCTGTTGGTAAAGTCTGTTGGTCTCCCTGTCTTGGGGACTGTACAAGGGACTTGTTCCATCTTGCAGCTCAGTTCTGGAGACGGACAAGTTGCTTGGCAGCAAAGCTGATTCTGGCTTGGTGTGTTGACTCGAGCTCTTGCAGGTAAGTCAGTTGCGCTTGTTGCTAACTGGTAGTGATCGGATCTCAACCTCGACATGTCGACTCCAGCAAGTCTCAACGTATATAAGACCACGCCCGCTGTTATTGCGTGGCAGTGGAACAATGAGACACGTTCCTTAGCCGAGCCCGATCCTCCGATCAAGAGTATAACTCTGACGACCCGTTTCGATGCGACGAATACTTTCTTCGAATTGAGCATCCCCATCAGGCTCAAGGGCATCAAGACCTCCTCGTCCATCATCCTCAGAATCCCCCCGTCTTCCATCGCCTATTTCGACTTTGTCCAGAGCATGACAGTTCCCGACACGGTACGAGACAAGTTTGACTCAACTACACTCTGTCTCAACTTCCAGCTCAATGAGCACCTCAAACTCCTTCTCCCCGTAGACGTTCACGAACCATTATCTCCAATGCGAACACACTCAGGGAGAGTCTTCGACGCTATTCGTGAACTGGCAAATGTGACCTCTTTGTTCGTCTACGTCGAAGCTTCGAGGCTATCAAACGCACAGCTACAATCGATTGGCGACGCCATCGATCTAGGTTCTTTACCACCAGCTTCCGATGATCTCGCTAGCATGTATGGTGGTACCGGGGCCAAGATCATCGCACTCCCCGCCTCAGCCGATTTACCGCCACCATCGTATGACGAAGCCGAACCTCCACCACCGAGCGCTCCCATCTATGACAGAAAAAGACCTCGAAAAGATGATCGAGACGAACGTGACGAGGATATCGCATTGATCTGGGCCCAGCTGCAAATGATGCAAAAGGACCATGTGGAAGAGAAGAAGGCCCTCAGACGGGAGAACGAAGATCTCAAGCAAGAAATCCATGAGTTACGAGAGCGATTGACAACCTTTGAGAAGTACCACGAAAGCCTAAAAGAAGAGTTTGGAGCATTGGAGGCCACGACTGAACACAAGACAGTCGAGTTGGGGGAGGAAATAGATATCCATATTGCAGAATTAAAGGACGATCTCCAGGAGTTGAGAGGCAGGGTTGATTACATCAGAGAAGAGCACGATGAAGACGAGTTGGTAGATAGGGCCAAAGATAAAGTACTCGATCATATCAGGACGCGTTTATCTGTTGACTGAGTCCACGCTGTCGTCTAACTGACAATTGTCTGTCAGAGGTAGGATGTTCTGCCCGTCGCATTGAGGAATGGTACTAACGGTCCAGGGACACAATTCAATACTTCTAGGCGCCCGACCGAACATACACTACCGAGAGATCAAGTCGACCTCGGCCAATTGTTACGGCCACGGCCAAGACACCTGCTGCAGATTGTTGCCACCCGTCGCGCCGCCGTGAACAAGACCATACGCAGCATGGAAGATCTCTAGTCACAACATGGTCGGCCAGCCGCCTCAAAAGCCAACGTCACGTTTACCAACACGTCCTCTCGTCCTTACATTCGGCTAGTCGCGCTCCCAGAGCACGTACGAATCGACAGGTCGCCCGCCCGCCAAGCTCACTGCTGCCAATTCGGCTAGGCTGTACCAAGACATGAAGAGTCACGACACGCCATGAAGGACAAACAAGTGAAGACGTTGCACCTGGGAGAACACAAACAATTTGGCATCTTGTTGGAGGACAGACACGACGAGGCCATGGTCGAGCCAATAATGACTCCGAGGGAGAACGAGAGGCATACCTCGAGGTTAAATGGTCCGTTACTGGTAAGTGGTTGAGTGTTTGGGAGATAACACATGCTAATCCATCTATCAGTGGATAACGACAGACTGTTGCGATCCCTGTCGCAATACAAGATCTTACGGAAACAAAAGAGTTTATTTACAGACTGGTCATCTTTGACGACAAAGCGGGTAAGACTATTTCGCGCAGTCTTCCATCTCCAGGAACCAGCTCTGTGCCCGATACTCATCAAGCCAAGCCCATATCAAGCAACAGACTCGATCAAGTACAACAAACAGGTGACCGAAAAAAAAGAGAAAAAATATTAGACAACGTAGAAAAGTCGGAAATGATTAAGGTCAAGACACCAGAAAGAAACACATCTCAATCATGCCTCTCCCACCTCCCCTCTGGCAGATAAATCCTCCCCTCTTTCAGCACCCTCCCACTGTCAATACTCCTTCGCCAAACCTTCGTACATCGCCTGGAACTTAACAAGTTCATTGTAATGGATCGCATTCTCACACCTTAAGATGTGATGGTGGCTGCTTCCAGATTCCATTTCAGACACCCATTTCTTCGCCTTGGCACATTGTCATCTGAGTTCAGGTCTGGGAAGGCTGCTTCTATCTTCTCTGCATACCACTCTACACTCGCACTGCATCCTACTACTAGCTCTGAAGGATCTATCTCCACTGATTCTACTCTTTGAGATGATCCAATGGGGTTGTACCCTATGTAGATGGACTTTGTTGGGTCAACGATGCGGGTTTTAGACTAGGCGCATGGCTGCCGTCTTCGTCCATGTGACTCGCATCTTTCTTCAAGGTTGAGTTTGTTAGTCGCAATTCTCTTCGGGCGGGTTTGAAGCTTGGTGAATGTCATGAGTGCTTCTCGCTGGTCCCGCGTTTTCTCACGTTGTGATTACGCATCATGAAGGCGCTGGAGTTCATCAAGGAAGCAGCGCGACAGGCGGTCCTGGAACGAGGGGAGAGGCGTCTCTTCTTTTTCATTGCTCTTGTCTAAACCATTCAGTGCGGCTGTCTCTGAAGAGAGGCCAGGGCCATCGGGTTTGCGTTTCCTGAGAAGACTTGATAGCTCAGCCTGTTTGGCTTGCACGGAGCTTGTCGGGCATGAGTTCCGGGACACAATCGTTTGCAGAAAAGCGACTGTATATAAGCCATAGTGCCACCCATCTTCCCGCTGAGGGCACTTCTTAATCAAGAGTTAGCCTTCCTGGCGGGAATGTAAATGCGGAGGGGAACTTACCTTTGACGAGCTGCCGAGCTCTTGTGCCTTATCGCCGTACTTGTCTAGCCACTGCTAAAGACGAGACTTCTTCTGTTATATCTCTCTTGAAGCTATTATGAGTCGTGATAGTTGAAGAGGAAGCTATTACTAACCGACTCTGAGGCTCCCAGAGCCTATTATTCTGAGCTGTAATGAATAAGAAAATATAATAAATGGGCGTTCTTAAAAGAGTAGATCTCGCCGGGTAATATCTCAGAATGTTTATCGTTAAAGAACTAGACTGAGTTATTAACTTAGTTTGTTTTCTCTTACTAATATACTTAACGGAGATAATCTGGCAGAGCAGTGTTAATATGCCATCTATAAGCCTCTCTTCCCTAGTTAACTGCTCGAGACTCTTCTGAGATATCAGGCCAGACTTTGGCTCCGTCTTTTGGCGAGAGGTTTGCAAGCTTGTGGTCTCTGGCACCGCATATGTATGCAGTTTATGTTTCTCTATAGGAAAGATTAGAGGCTTTAAGCGAAAAGGGACTGATATATGTCGTCGTAAAGTTAAGCCGAGGTGGAGAGAATGACTTGCTAGGAAAGGTCTGGTTAGTTCTTAGCGGAAGCCTAGATAAGGGAGTATCATAGATAGTAGTAAGACTACTAGTTAGAGTCTGAGGATCATTTATACGAGGGGCGAACAGGGCTTAGGGCTTATCGACATCGGTGTCGTCTATTAGCATAAAGGTTAAATCGAAGTGATACCCAGTCTGTTTAGAGGAGTCCAAGTCTATTAGGTGCTCTACGGAGAGAGTTAGAGAGTCAATGGGTATCTCAACTGGCTTGGTAGGTGTTCCAGTCAGGAGACACTTGATCCGCCATAAGAATCCTGACAGAAAAATTACTTTCGTCTTTGATGTTCTTTTCATTGCGAGAACGCAGGATTCGAACTAACAAATCATGCCCTTACTGAGCTACCATCAAGGCATTCTGTAGCGTGGCGCAGAGAGGTTGTTCTCGCTTATTGACACGGTGACTACCAGTCACGACATTATGAGGATATTTTGTCGTGTTAAGACCCTGTTAGCGCTGACCTCTTGCTGTGGTGCTTGGAGTTAAGGATTGAGGCGCGATACACGTGCAGCGGACGCACCAGCGTCAGGAGACGGCTGGTAACTGGTTCCCTTTCTCGTTACCCTCACTGTCGAAGACACCCATCCTGCTATACTTAAAAGGCTCACACCAGCATGTATGTGGATCACCAGCTGGTTCCACTTGGTATTCTCCTAAGGGCCAAACCTCGAGTGTAAATTTGGACTATCGCTGATGGGTCGGGGCATAGAGATGACATTGTGAAGCATGCCATGTCTCACTCAACACATCAGCTTGGATTGCCCAGCCCGGTATGTGCTGGTAGCACTTAGCTGCCGTTGAATGGCACCAGCCCTTGATCTCGGTTATCATCACCGCAGCGCATTCGCCGCAAGCGTATGTGTAGTTTGTATCGGTCGGTCACTAAAGCTTTGTGTGTCATTTGCCGCATTGGTCGTCACATCGCTCCTTGAGTCGTTCGGTCGGCGCAGCACATGGTATTGAGCAACAAGCATTGAGCACCAGTGGTCCCTGCTAGGTGACCAAACCACCTGTCCGCCTGATCAGCCATCCTTTCCCAAAGCGTTCATAGTAAACTGGTATAGTTGAGGAGTAATGCCAATTGCATTAAAGGTAGGATAAGATTGAATATTTCTGTTAACAGTGTTCTAAGATTAAACTCCTTATTTCATCTAATTTCATGGTACTGGGACTATTGACTGAACTAGCACACACGGAGTCAATAGTTCACTGCCACTAACGACCAACAAGCCAATGGGCAGTGGTAGCCTTATTGCTCCAAGACCCACAGCGCTATAACCGCCAAGTAGATAAAGAATTAGGGGAAAGATAAAGTCGTTTGACCTCGCACAACGAATATCGAAATCATTTTGCGGTCAAACTTTTTGCGTGCTACTTACCGCCGAGATGCCTTTTTCTAAAAGAATTCTTATTCTCACCGGCTTGAGTTGCTTGATTGCCCAGACTGGGGCCGGTCCCTGCAAGCCCCAGACAAGTTCTATTGTAGTAACGACGGATACGATTACGACCACATCAATTGCACAACAAATGAGCGACACCACCACGATCGTTGCAACTACAGCTACCGACACTACCACGGTCAGCGAACAGACGACAGAAACAAGTGATGAAACTACAACCACCACAAGCGACGCTACCTCGACGACCGCTTCAGCCGAGCCTGAGCCTACTTCGCTTCTGATAAATGGCGGATTTGACAATCTTCCTCTTACTCTAGAGCCATGGGAGAGGTATCTAGGCTATGGCGAACAGGCCCAGGTTTCGATATCCAATACCGTCTTTCGAGATGGGAGGGCATCAGCGCATCTCATAACCGTCGATCAGGCACGCCGAAACATCGACCCACAGTTTATCATTCAAAAGCTCGACGAGGCCAAGGTTTCTCCCGGCATCACTTATCAGCTAAGTGCGTGGTTCCGTTCGAAAGCGAAAGCGAGTACAAGCACCGGCGAATTGGCCTGTAACGCGGCAATCCTACAAGCCATGTACGCTACCAACAAGTACGTGGCCAGAAAGTCACACTTGATCAAAAAAGTACCCGACCAGTGGGACAGTTTCTCTCTCCAATTCACTTATTCCGAAGAACAATTTGCCCAAGGCGATTTGTATATCTGGGTTGGTTTGATCTGCGACAAGGGGGGCGAAGGGTATATTGACACTGCCTCATTGGAGATTGTTCCTGTGGATGACGCCCCAGCCACGACAACCGAGGCTTCAACAACGACATCAACCACGCCACTAGATGGGGATCCAACGGAATGAGACATCTACCAGAGTAGCTTTCACATATTTTGTAACTTTACTTTCGGTCATTTGGTTAAATACACTGCATCCTTTTCACCACACATATGCTTTGTTTTGAGGTTGCGTGGATCTTCTCAGTAACCCATGAGACCCGGAACTCATGTGATAAATCTACTTACTTTGATCTAAGAAGCGCAAAGAGATCGGGTATAGAGAGTACCTGACGAAAGCAGACCGTGCGCGTATATGGACTGGCAAGTGATCGTTGAGTCTTACGTATCATCAACTTGACGCGCTTTCGACCAGAGAGGGTCTTTTCTCAACACCGTACATGCCCAGTCCGATATTGTCCACTCTGCTAGAGACGGTCGGTAGAATCTTGATCGAAACGTAAGACGAGAGGATCCTTCATGGGTCACATTCAAGGACACCCTCGCGATCCGGAAGCTGTTCATCATGAGAGCAGTGAGCAACCCACAAAGCCAATCGCAGCGAGGCTAATTACTGAAGAAGGGGGAATGTGCCTTCACATTCGAGGATATATCTCATCAAGACAAGCCACAGACGTCCGCTCTACATGCAACCGCACCTTTGAAACGACTGACCCACGAAGACCCGCAACGTGGCGGTATCACGTCCTCGCCACTTTCGAGCCCACGCATGCCTGAGGGTCGGATCGTACGAGACCACGACTCACCAGCGCAGCGGTCCTGTTAACATGCCGAACAATTGCCCATGTCCACGCCCATGTCCATTCAATTCTCGACTTCCCGTTGGCCAACATCCTGAAGGTGTCATCCTGACGACTCGATATATCGATCGAGTAAGAGCCTCAAAACCCGCATGTTTTACTCAGATCTACGAGATCTGCGGTACTAGTAGGTTTGAACGCTGCCAAAACTCGCGTGATCAATTTTGTGCTTGTCACCACCTCGTCTTCCGGCCACTTCGATCGGCATCATACCTCTCAACCTTCCAAGCGCAAGAGGGCTTGGGCCCGACCCATTATGGAGCTCCAAATGTCGCTTCTTGTCGATCAAATCAGCCTCATCAAGGAGGCCTATTACTACAAGACTGGGGTCACCCACAGGAGCGATGGGAGTCTCTTTCAAATTCTTAATCTATTAGTACCATCATGTAGGTGCGGGATTGGCCGCCTAATAGAAACTATCACGAGGCCGGCAATATCAGCAGTGTCGGTTCGTGCTGAGGCTTACATTGTGCTTGCGCATCTGCTTGACCAAATTATCATGACTTATATTTCTTTTCGCCTCAATTTGTCGCATAGTCAAGAGACGACTTATCGGGCCCGCGGGAGGAATAACGAGGGCTACTTTGCTGGTTGGAGGAATAACCATGAGGGGATCTGGCGTCAAATTGTTTTTTAGCAGGCAGAGATTCAGTAGGGATGGAAGGAAGACTATGAGTCAGAAAAGGGACGAAGAGCTTAACGTGGTTAACTTACAAGCGCCGAAGCGATGATCTCAACAAAATGACGAAGGTCTATCAGAGTAATAAAAGCGAGACTAGGCAGCAAAGGGAATGGACGATTAACGTCGGGTGGTTCCTAGTCGTTTGTGGTTGGCTCTAAGGTATTGTCTGTTGGGTGCGATGTTGATGACGGTAGCAAATTGGGAGGGACCTGGAGCTCGAACGTCAACGCTAATTGAGGAGATATCGAGAAGTCGGTTCAAAACTAACAAGTATACACGGTAGGTCGTGTTGCGGAACTGGCAGGAAGCTTTTGCTTGTAATTAGCGATTAAGAGTGAAGATGCTTGAAGAGAATAGAGAGGATTGAACAACAAGGAGAAGTGGATGTTTATCATGGGGGGGCAAATCTCATTCATCGAAGACTATCATAGACTCTTCTCGTCTTTTTCTTGCCCTCTCCTCTCCAAAGTTCATATTACCCGAAATCCACCAGGAAATCGCCATCCTAGCTCTGGGCGGGAAGCGCCGTTTCTTATGTGTGTGTTTGTGTGCGTGTGATGGCGTTCTCAGCGCTTGACGAGTAATGCGTATGACGACGAACGAGTGATGGGCCTGATTATAAAGATAGGCGAAAGAGGCTTTTCCATAGGCCTGACTCATCGTTTATCAAACTTCCAACATAGCTACCATCCACCAACACCTCCCCAAATTTACATGTCAGACAATCTTATCTCACTTCATGATGTTCCTTTCTAAGAAATGTTCGTTCTCAACTATGCCGAAGAAACATCCGGTCACACCATGGATATGAACAACAGAAACTGGAACGCACACCTTAGTGCACGAGGGCGTTGAGAGCTCGCCAAGACATTTTTTGAGGATTCGTGGGATGTAGACGCATGCGACGGGGGGGACGAGCGCAAAGAGCCCAGCCAGTCGGGTACGAGGTGACCAGATCGGAAGGCGGAAGTGAAGATGGACGCGATATGATGATATTGTGTCTAGGCTATAGTCAGTCTCATGCGCTGGAAACATTTGATCAAGTATGAGATGGAAAGAATATAACATTCTCAATAGATGTTCTTGTAAACCGGGATTAAATATAGCATGAATACGGTTATCTCGATGTTTGGTGCCCAGTCTATCATAATGCTCTGGGTTAGCATAATTGGGTTTCGAGCGATGAATCCTAAGAAGAGACTAACATCTGGGCATGAGGGCATATAGGGGATTAAAAATAGTTCTTTCGCCTCGGGCCCAGATAGAGAGATTATTTTGCTGGAATGTTGTCGCAGTCGATCTTAAACCACAGAGAACCTGTGTGATGGTCTTGGTTTTGGCACGGATGATAATATTTTCCAAGATGTTGTTAACGACACCGTCGGTTAGACAGTCATTGGGGTCTTTGATAGATTCTTTGTCCGTTCGTAGAGATCAATGGGGTTGCGTTCCTCAGCCCGCCCTTGGCGTATGTTGACCAGCTGGAATGCGGAAAGGTCGTCGCTCTCCCTCGCTCCCTTAGAGCATTCACCAGAACCGAAGATCTTCTCTACAGGCGGAAACCCTTCGTGAAAATGGTCATCATCGCTGCGGCCTTTGACGCTGCCGCTGAGTAGCCCCGATAGATCTTCATCGCCACCCTCCCCTTATTTCGGAAGATTCATCCTCTCTCAGATGTCCCACTGCCAATCTGAAATACGAGAAAGATTAAGATACTCTAAATATAAATCCCTTATCATTGATCTGATAGGCACTTACGCGTTCCTTGAGTAGATACACATAAATAATGGTCTTCCTAGTTTGTGGTCGCAATTATGTTCTTTTGTTTAAAAGACCAGCTGATTCCAAGCTGTATTTGACCCCGCATGACAAGCAACGCAGCTTGGCTACATTAGGGCCTCATCAGTCATCGGTTGATGCAATAAATCTATGATGACATGAATAAATGCAGGCCCTCAGAGAGAAGACATGGATTCGGTAAGACCAAGCTACAGCGGATGGGACGTTTAGCTTTTTGGGACGGGGTCAAAATAGTGAGATCAAAGTCTGGAGAGAGTCATGAAGAGATAGAAATTGCAGCTATATAGGAGAAAGTCTTGATGATTACTGTTGTCTCATAATATTTTGAAGTCCCGGCGCTTCGGCCCGTCCCCGCTGTCAAGCATAGGTTAACTCAGAGTGACGGAGCGCATTGAGTTAACTTGAATGAGTTAACCTAGTTGAGCTAAGGGACCTCGACCTCGTTTTGCCAAGTACCGACCGATACAGAGTCTACCAAATATGCATATCGTGCACAAATTTATAAATTGATCATGAGATACTCGCGTCCAACATCAGCAGCATATTTTCTACCGGGATGTTTTCCTCTTTTCTTTGTTCCGATGTATCTTACCTCGACGGCCCGAAGAGTATTGACCATCTCTCAAGTTCATATGAACTACATAACTCGTGCTTATAGTATGCGACCTCTAACAACGCAATAGTATCCCTATGAGATCTTTAAGTCGGTGGTTCAGTTCAAGGTTACTATCCTCAGGGGTGGCCTCACACAATCCAGGGCCATGGTGACGGGTTCCATTAGATAGACAATCCAGATCCATGGTTAGTCATTCTCCTTGCGATTTCACCCTGGTGGCTACAGTTGGTATCTACCACATGGCGATATTGTGCTACATTTGATCGAGCTTTTCCAAAAGCTGCAAAACGCCTTATATTGTCCATACATTCTCCATATTCTAGCGATGTGACCTCGTGCAAATTGAAGTCTTAACACAGGCCCATGTCTTCTCTCAACAATGTGAAGGTAACCAAAAGAAGACTTTTGTTGGCCAGTTATAATGCATTCTCTCGTCTGTGGCTTTCCTCTGACTCTAAAAAACACAGTAGTCCTCACCGCAACGAGGAAAGGTGTGTTGCTGGTTCTCATCAAACAGTCATCTCCAGTTCTGTTCAACTCAATCCCATCAAGGCCAGTCAACCATCAAGCCACAGCGGCGTTATGGCCTAACACGACTTCGGGGTGCCCCTACCCCATGACGCTACGCATGTTGAGGGCAATGATCTCGCTCTCTATCGCGACTACAAGTGAAGTCAGAAGATCGATTGGTGTCAATTTTGTCGAAGAGAACTGTACAAGCATCTCCATCGCCATAGCTACAACATGAGAACAGCCATGACTCACATTCATGAAATTCACTGAGCGATTCGCTTCCCTCCCAGTAACGCCGAAGCCTTTCATACGACTACAGGACCCAAGTTGCAAACCGCCTTGGGACATGCGCTAGAGAAGCTTATCTAGATAGGGATAGAGAGAAGTCCGAGTTCGACAGTAACATGACAATCAGCGAGTGGCATCCATGCACTGAACGTTGGGCACATGAGCATGGGCCGGGTGATCCGTGTGCGGTATGATATACGCCTGGTGAGATGCAGAGAAACGATGAAGGGAACGGCGGTGACTATGCGCCCGATAATAGCAAGTTCAACAACAACGGTCGAACTCTGGCAATAGACATTATCCCGGCGATGAAGGGGAGGAAACGGGGATAATGATGTTCACCAAGGCATGGATATTATCGAGGTCGGCGGCAGCAGCAGCAGCGGCGGCGGGAGGCAGCCCGAGCATTAAGGCAACGACGAGAATCGGCGATTGCGACAAGGTATTGCCGATCTTCAAGGACAGCTTGGAGCTGATATAAGTGCCAGAAACATGATCAAACAGCGGCAAGTCAGCGATATCGTCCACTTTCGGCGAGGTTTTGAAACCGAGATCAGCGTTAGAGAAGGAAACGTAGAGCGGCTGAGCGGCACCATTGCCCAGCTTGAGGACAGCTTGAAGCTGAAACCGGGGCCAGTAATTCTGGTCAACGGCAACAGGATAGTATGATGACCGACCCCCGAAGAGATTTCAATGCTGAGGTCAATTTCAGAGACCAGAACGTTCCAACGTCCCTATGGGACCATATCTCATCTTCAAAAACAGATTCAAGTTCAAGCCAACAATCGCGATCTGAGCCAACGACAGCAAAATAACACCATCGCCGACCTTCAAAGGGAGTTTGAGTCCGCAACCTTCAGGATTAATCACCTTCAGAGAGCCGGTCCAGAAGTGTTTGATGCGGGAGGAATCATGTCCACTGAGCTTGACACACTCAACAAGCTACACAACAATGCCACACGTGAGCGGGGGATGGGAGACGAGGTGCACGAGGTAGAAAGAGCCAAGCTTACCTCCGAGATCGCCCTATAGCAACAAGAAACCACCAACGCACAAGGCCGAGCCGGCAAGGCAGAGGCGGAACTTGGAGACGTGTGAGCCGCCCATGGGATTCTACGGGATAGTTGAAATGGTCAAGAACTAGCACAAGCTGCAAAGTTTGGATGAATTGTCAGAATGAGTGTCTGCTGAACGAACAGGCTACTTCTGAAGGACCCGTCCAGCATATGCAGAAGGTTCTTCAGGAGGCTCAAGACGCGACGAATCAAGAGTACGACCGTGGTGAAGCGACTAATTCATCTCTACGAACTGCCCAAGAGAACGATACTTCCGCTTAGGCTCATGTTCAAAACTGGGAAAAGCACCTTGGGGGTATGCATGCAAAAAAGGATAGAGTCGTGGCAGTGACAGATGGACTCACGGACATACTGGCAGGGCACAGCTAGAAGCGACAAGCTCAAACAGACAGTGGATGGTATCAATCACGAGACAGCAAGTAGGCATGCTCCCTCGGTAGTGTCTAGTATGCCACCCGAGGCCACCGAAGACATCCAACGATATGGAACTCCTCGACAAAAATACCAAATGACTCTCGAGAGTCCAGGGCCAGATGTCGATCACCCAGACTGGCTTCTTAGAAACAGGGCTTCCAAGCGCGAATCATCATTCTCACGCGATGAAGGAAGCAACTCGTTATTTGTCCGGCGACGAGAATGAATGATGATCTTTCAGCCTTTGCTCGTCGATCTACGCTTGCAGTATCGACGAACGTGTCTCTTGTTGGATATTCACCTTCCAATCGTTCGGATAGCTTGGCCGTGGGATCAAGACCGGGATCCGGATCGGGAGGCGCAACGCCGTGACTAAGACCCAGATGTGATAGCAGCGTGTCGTTGAGTGAGAGAGCAGCTTCGTTGTCGATCAGAAGCGTCCCCGTTGGTACATGGACCGCAACCGAGCAGGAAGAGGTCAATATGAGAGATGCCGAGGCGCATAAACGTGATGCTAGAGGGTATTGTATAGCGTGAGGGAGTCGATGAAGGCTTTATTCCTCCATTATTTCCCAGGCTCAATCACTGGCACTCGTTCGACATAATTCTGTACATACCCGTGGAGTTTCTGACTCTTCGCTCCGAGTTTTTGTTCCACCCCTTGTGGGCCGACGTTATTCGCTCATAGTATGGCGGATATATTCACGTCTCTGTATAACCAGATTGACAGACCATCACACGAGACGAGACGACGATGTTACATTCGAAGCCAAAGGCTGTTTGAAGAATAGCCGTCTCTCAGCATTTTCTATCTGGATAAATACACAAGACCTGTCGGTCCTTCGAGGGCCGCTGCGGATTCTCGTCGCAAACCCTCTCTACATCTCACTGCCAGTTTAGAGATACTGTTTCCAATGCCAGAC
>JABEXW010001041.1:0-13126 GCA_013266185.1 Fusarium sarcochroum | reverse complement strand
GGAGGGGGAGGGGCAAATAGAGCTCCTGGTTTGAATAGGAAACTAGGAAAGAAGCATCGGTTGGTGCAGGGCTGGAGTTGATGGAGCATTGAGATGCCCTCGGAGCTGACGGGGCCGTGGGAACTGGTTGGTGTACGAGAGCCGAGCTGTTTGCCCTGAGCGGGACACTCGTCTAGACTTGGCGAAGGGGTTCGTAGACTTTGATACCCCCCACCTGCTTGCTATACATATACATATCTTGTTGATAGCAGTATTGAAACATTATGGACTAGACGTTCAATGGTTGCAAGACATGTGTAACAATTATAACGAGTGACGACTGTGAGTTGGATATGTCAGTAAGCTCGAATGGCGAAACAAGTTGAAAAGGCTATGTATTCATTGGCTCAGCTAGACACATCCTCTTGTTTAGAACAGACAGTAGACAAGGGTCATGAGTGGACGGTCAGACAGGAGGCGACAGACTATAGGTAGGCGAGGATATTGATCGTAGCCACTCTTTTGTTCTTGATAACGGAGACAGGATATCTTCGCGACATGCATGTACAGAGAATTGTTAGAATCACGCAACTTTTACAAGATAGAACCTACTGAGCCATTTCACCGGAGTCCCCCGAAAGCAAGGGACAAGATCTACTTATTAACAATACCTGGGCCTGGGGAGGTAGTTGAACAATGACTTCTTAGACTGACGACAGGGGGCCTCGTGTGACAGAGTCTCGCGACAGCGCAGCATGACAACCAGGGAGGATACCTACAGCGAGTACCTTTTTATGGCAGGGTGCCACGAGATGTTTGGACGCGGCAGAGGCGTCTCGGGGCTAGAGAGTCAAGGACAGGACCCGATCAAACTGGGCTGTGTTGTAGGGGTGGAGAAGACAAGACAAGGGAGTACTAGCTAGCTAAGAAGCTTAATGGGGATGCATGTTTTAGGCTTGAGGCTTTTTCATCCTCTCGACGGCCCTTTTTGAGAACAAGGATGGTTGGACGAACAAACCAAGCAAGGATGTGATGGATGTGATGGGACGGGATGGATGCAGACGAATGGATGACATACTAGCGTAAGGGACATATTGCTGTGTCGCGCATTTGCGTCCAAACTACGAGGGGAACGTGGACGATTTGCGCTTCTAAAGCAACCGAGTTTCGAAGCTAGATGATTCATATCCTGTAGAGCTATAGTTTTGCTGTCAAGATGCCAAATTCAGCAACAATAGACCCTGAATGTTTCCTAAACAGAACATCATGTTTTCCTAGCCAAACAAAAAGAGCGTAGCATTCTTTTTCGTCCCGTCCCGCTTTCTCAAGTAAAAAAAAACTTGTCTTTGAGTATCGCGGTTGTAAGTTGTAGTCAAGAGATACAAAAAGCAGCCTATCGCCGCGCGACAATTGTCGTTGAAACAACGCGTCTGCCGCGTCGTTGGACACGGAGATGATTGGTCAGAGAACATATGCAGGTTTCCAAAGCGCGGGAGGGCGTCATCCCCACAAGCTGGAGAAGCGCTATCGATAAACATCCGATGGTTGGAGGTACTTGAGAGATACTTATCCAGAGGATCCGGGAGGCCTGAACCGAGGGATCAACAGGCCAATGTTAGTGTAAGTGGCGAGGCCAGAAGTAGGGAAAATCTGCATGAAAAGAGTTTGCAGCTGGTCTTGCGAGTGGCCGTCGATCTCTAGGTCATCAAGAGTCGGGCCATATCCCAAGTATTCCTCAAGTACACCGCCATGATCCCCTCGCGGCAGATCTGCAAGAACATGGGTAGAGGCATAGACAACCACGGTGAGTCAACCAATCGCGCAACGATCGCAACGCGTCGTCGGTCAAGCATCCAACGCGAAGTCTTGTATAGGAGGTCTCCACGATCTAGACAAGGAATATCCACTCACTAGCCAAGTTGTCCAGGGTCTCGCGACTTCACTTCTGAGTCACCGACAGCCAGTCGTTGTGAGAAGATGGTGACCACCTCGCGATAGCACCAATGCACGAACCTGCAGCCGAAGGACCTGCAAAAATGGGGAAAACTGTAGAACTCGCAGCCCAAAAGGAGAAAAGGACGAGGCTGATCTTGGGTCCAGGTCCCGACAGATATATCTCGGCCGCCCGGACCCGGCGCTCGTGGCCTGACTTGAATCATTTACTCTTTGATGTACGGTAGTTGAACAACTTTGTTTGATATTATTTTATCTGCCTATACTACTTGATTATATCATTGTCCTCGACTATTATACTCTTATCTACTGCATTGTCTCAGTTGAGAGCTGTTACCAAGTACAACATCACAACTTAGAAGAAAGACTGAACCACTCACTCGGCTCTTCAACACTGATATCACCCCATTTTGCATCATCATCACCATATTTGCTCCGGCACTTGACAATACCGAGAGATACTACAAGATATCATCGACAACTATTCGTTCTGAGGCCAAAAGCCTACCGCGACATGCGATTACAATGGCGTCCTCAACCGAACAGCTCTTCCTCGCCCTCTTGAGAAGCGACCACATCAAGGACTCTCTTCTACCTCAACTTTCAACCACGGACCTCTGCAACATTCGCCAATCTTCATCAGCTTGCTGCAACCTCCTCACCAAACGCATCTTCACCCGCGTCCACGTCTCCTTCTCCGCCTCGACCTTCACCAAGTCAGCTCGAGTTGCTGCCCTCGCTCGTATCGGCCATCACATCGAGCATCTCACTTTCTACTTTCCTCACTCAGACGCCACCTTTCTTCCTCCTCTGATTCATCCCGTCTCTGGTAACGAGATATGTTTCTTATACACGCCTCATACCAGCATGGGCTCTGTGCTGTCGCGGCCCAAGTATGCCAACGCTGAGCTTGGTGATATCCTCACACAGCAGTATCCGCCTCTTTTCCATGCTGCCACCAATGTTCCTAGCTTCATCAACGCCATGCGCAACTTGCCCAACATGCGCCACCTCACAATCCGATGCCCAGGACAGGACCCCAGAGAGCGATATCGTCGCGACATTGTCGACTATGCTCTCATTAGCTTACGCATCTCACTTGAGCGCGCTCCCTTGGACAGACTTCACAAGCTGTCTCTTTCTCAACTACACCCCGCTGCCTTCAACTATCTCCGTCACGTCCATGGCTTCGGAACAGTTCCTTCAGCTGGACGACGTTGGCGACAAATCAACAGGCTCTCTATCTCGGTTGATGCTTGGGACTTTTATGGAACATCACCTGGCCGTGATCATCTTAAGATCATGGATGAGTATATCCGCACCTTTGCTCCCAACCTTGAGAAGTTTGCCTTTACATGGCTTGGCCGAAAAGGACCTTGCCCAGTTGCCCTGGCTGCTGATCCTTTATTTGCGCCGCCTCGTGCCTCCAAGAAACTCTTCCACGAGGTCACATCTCCCATGTCCCCATTACCTGAAACCCCTGGAAAGGGCCCTATTCACTTTCCCAAGTTGCGATACCTTCAAGTTCGCAATGCTACCATGAATGCACCCCAGCTCAGCAACTTGATCAACTCACATCGTCCAACTGTCAAAGAGTTTGATTTTGAGAGCGTTGCTCTCGCTGACAATGGAAACTGGGACGACGTCCTCGCACCCATCGATACAGATGATTCGTGGTCTCGAAGCAACAGCATGGCAGCACAGTCAGAGTACAGTCTTGTCACAAGCCCTAGCTCTGAGCATCTTCCTTCCCCTAGTGCTGCTGTGACCGCTGCTAGTCGCGAGCTCTTGGATATGGACCTTGGTGGTTTCCCCTTCAGTGATATTGAAAGGGAGGTCATTGATGACTTCCCCAGTGAGCAGTTCCTTGTCGATGAAGAGATTATTGCTCCTACCGACATCACATACCCAGACTCAGAAGCAGGCTTCAGCACAAAACTTAGAAAGAAGCGCTCTCGTCGTCGCAGAAGAAAGCACCGCAGCAGCGACGATGATGCCCCAGAAACACCTTCTCCCTCACCCAAATCATCTCAACGCTCTCTATCCCATCGACACAAGCCCTCTCATCCTAGACTCCAGCCTTCCGTAGAAGAGGAGGTTCTCCGACCTTGCACTCCCCTCCCCAACATCACCGCACCTCTCCTCATCAACGATCCCCAACCTGTCCTCCTTCAACCTACCACCTACGACCCAACTGCAAGAAAGAGCGCCAGCTCAGATCCAGATGAGGGTATATCCCCTGTCCAGCGAAACATAGAACAAGAAGAGGCGCACCGTCTTCTCGCCGAAGACGCCTCCGCAAGAGTGAGCGCCCTGCAAAAAGCCAAGGCTGCCGTCCTCTCCAAGCTGAGCCGCGAGTTTTGCCACGGCAAGAAGCAGCGCGTGGGCGAGGCAAATGCGTGTCGCTTCCTGGCGGGCCGTGACCTGGGCACAGCATTTGGCCCGGGTATGGTCATGGAGGATCGAAGGGCACTGGAGAGTCGGAGCGTCTTGGTACCTCTGATGTTCAGCCGGGCATGAGACGAATGACGAATGAGGACGAGAAACGTGTATGAAAAATAAAAGGCTCTTGGAGAGAGTGGTATGAACTTGTAATGAGATATGATATCATGTCCTTCGTTTCTTCATGTATTTATGTATCGACATTCTTTCCAAGAAACACGAATGTTATATTATAACCAACATCAATCTTTGTCTTACTACCATACTATGCTTGCTCCTAAGTCTTTGTGATCACGAACTCTCCTTAGCAATCGTCTCCATAGCTTTGACATAGTCTGCAACTTCTTTCAATCCCGTAAGCGTCAAGTCCCTTCTCCGTCCCTCTATAATAACAGTAGGCACCGCATCAATGTCCATACCAACACTTCTAATCTTTTCCTTGGTCTCCCTCTCACCTCTTTCTTTATCTGCAACCAAGCTCTTTGCCTCCTTTTCATCCACACCAGCCTCCACACACGCCTCAATCAACATATCGTCCGCACCGGGATGTTTACCTTCAGCAAAGTACAGCCTGAAGATAGTATCCACAAGCTTGTTTGCTACTTCTTCACCGTTGGATTCCTGAACCTGCTGAATAACTCGGTGCCCGGGGAATGAATTGCCAGTCGGTCCTGTAAAGGCGATTGGGATGTTTAGTGGCTGTGCAAGTGAGAGCATATGTTGTTCAAATAGTTGCTGAGCTGCTGCGTTGTCATTGTGCTTCTTGTGTAGAGCGTATGCAGCGCGGTCTGGGATGGTTTCAGGACGGTTGGGGCTTGGTTGGTAAGGTGAGAATTGAAGGGTGAAGGAGATGGAGGATGATGAGGGTGAGGAGCGGAACTGAGTGAGGGCTTCGTCGAGTCTGAGTAGGTGTTAGATAGTGCTGGAATCAAGCAATCCCAAGTAGGTAGGTTAACAAGGGAGATATACCTCTTCTTTCCAAGGTATGTCCTAAGAAGTGGTTAGCCAGACGCTCCCATAACTGTCTCCAAGGTGAGAATGCATACCAAGGACAAATGGTGTCCATGACAAAGGTGACCTGAGATTCATACATGATGCCTTATTGCAGATAAAACCAACAGCCTTTCACAATTCAATAGGTAGTTAAGAGTCGTGAAGAACGGACAATGGCCGTGTATAAATGCGGGGAAGTCAAGGATCCGCATCGGGCCTCCGGATCGGTGACGGAGCTACGGCCGTTGATTCCAAAGAGTCCCCACGTACAAACCTCTCACATATGATACGCAGATCGCTCACATTGGGTATCAGGCAAGTATTGAAACTGGGGTATTTCGAAACATGAATTACATCTCGCTAGGTCCTATACTTAGTCAAATGTCATCTTCGTACCCGTGTGCTTCACCACTGCACCCGTCAATCTCGCAACAGAAATATCCTCAGCCTCCTTAAGCGGCTTCGCGCCACCTTCGCCAGCGTCCTTGTTCTCTCGCGCTCCGCCACCTGCTTGGTCATATCTCCGTGGCGGAGGTCGGCCTCGAGGATTGCTGTCCTTGTCGGCAATGTCCTTTCTGTCCTTGCCGAACCGCTTCTTGTATCGTACTTGATCGTCTTCGGCCAGCTCTACCTTGAGCTCGCGACCCAGCATTCGGTTCACCCACCACTTGCGCGTCTTGAATTGCTTCTCCTGAGACTTGTCCTTCTCGTCGTCGTCCTTGAAGTCTTCTTCTGTCTCTATCTCTTCCTTGATCTTGACAAAGCCCTTGACGGCCCACGCGGCGGCATCGGGCTCCTTGAACTTGACCCAGCCGAAGCCCTTGCACTTTCCTGTGTCCTCGAACGTAGCGACCTTGACCCATTCGATCTCACCACACTTCTCAAAGTTTCTGTACAGATCGTCGTCGGTCGTCTTGAAACTCATGTTGCCCACAAACACCTTGCGACTGGCGTTGGTGTCTTGTCTCTGCTCCGTGGTGGTCTTTCCCTCTGCGGCGTTCTCGTCCACGGCCTCGGCCTCCTTCTTCGGTCGACCCTCGAAAGATGTCGCATCCTTGATGAGTAGCTTTCGGCCACCGAGATCGTTCTCAGTAAGAGAGATTGCAGAAACCTTAGGACCGATATCTGAAAAGTCGACATAGGCGAATCCCTTGTTCGTGGGCTTGGCGCTCTTATCTCGGCCGGGCTCCTTATTTGTCGGTAGCTTGATACGAGTGATCATCTCTTCTGTAATGACACCTCCAGAGTTATCCACGAGCCATTTGCGCATCTCAACGGGTGTGACGTAGAAAGGAAGGTTGCCAACCCAGACACTGTGCTCTGATCGAGCAGCCTTCTTGTCCTTGCCCTCTTTGTCGCCTTTTTTCTCGTCATCGCTATCTTGCTTCGCAGGCACTGCTTTGCCCTTCTTGAGTGCACGCTTGGCGCGCTTCGACGGGGGCTCGGGGGCGTCTACATCGACTTCGATCTCTTCGATCTCGATTTTGCGCTTCGACGACGCTGCTGGTTCAGACTCGGCCATGTCGACATCTTCTGTAGATTCGGTCTTTTCGATCTCGACAGTCTTCTCAGGCTTCTCGGCCTTTGATTCCGACCGAGAAGACTTGGATTTTTTTTCCTTCTTTTCTTTTGTCGCCATTTTGTGTTGATTGACTGATTGGTTTTTTGGCGATCTGCGTCTGGATCGGTCCAAAAAGTTGCCAGAAATTTTCTGCCAGACTGGTAGAGATAAGCGATAAGGGACACGGAGAGGTGGGTCCGTTCCGCCGAAGCTGGACCCTTGTAAAGGCATGGTATGGTATTGCTCCGAGTGGGGCATGTATGCTAAATGCCGTTTGATGAGCTGTCGCCGATGTTTACTACCTTACCTATGGTAGAAAGGACCAACCCCCCGGAATTGAAGAGAATATGATAGACGGTAAAGGTAAGTATGAGTCAGAGATTGAGATTCAGCTTTGAGGGATTGTCAATTGCCATTATTTAGAACCGAGATCTAGTTGATGTTGTGCTTAGATCAGTTGTCTACTTGTTACGAGGTGGACTTCAATTGACCTGTGCTCTGAAGTTTGGCCATTATACAAACAACTTTCCATAGGTTCCACGGAAATTGCTTACTCGACGCATCCCTAGAGAGTCTGAGAGCTTTGAAAAAGCTCCAGGGGCACCGCAATATCCGTGTAATGTCGGACAGCTTTTTCAGACTCAAAGCTTCACGCCAGGAGGCTGAGGAGGGCCTTGGCATCCGTAGTCAGGTTGCCCGATAATCCTGGCGCTACAGTAAAGCATTGAGGCTGAAGTGAAAGATGCCATAACATGATTTTGCTGTAGGTGACATTCCTTGGCAGTATCAACGACAGGTGCCGATTATTCTATTCACCGCCCAGGCCTATTCGCCTTCCAGTAAGCAGAGCTTACGTCTTCGTATCGGTTACTCAGACATATGGATGAGTTAACAAGCAGCGACGCCTGGGGATTGGCCGCTCGCTGAATGGAGCTTGTCAACTTTCCAATACCCTCCATCGGCGTACCTAGTTTGCCTCACCAGTGAATGAATTAATCATGCATGAATTGCTGCTGCCGCCTCTCGACATGTGAATCTTGAAAAACGGTGAAAAAAGGGACCGCCACTCCAAAATTTGTCTTCCGGGATAAGCAAGATCGTGAGCTGGCAGCCTACGCCGAGTCCGTCGCCGACCGGAAGACCCGTCGCCGGGCTGCCGGGGTACGAAATTGGCAAATGGCCCCGACCCGACCCCGTTGAGACGGCCCGGGCTTAGTCCATCTCAGCTTCTCTGTCTTGCCAGCAAATGTAATGGTACAGTAAACGGGGCCGGTAATTTCACCGACCTTATGCCACGTAAGCAAATTTAACTACCAAGGTAACATCCGTGTGGCATCAACATTGAATGGTTATTGACTCAATTGACAATGGCAGAGTCATGGTAGCAGCTGAGGCAGACACCAAGATCAATCGAACCAAACATACCTACCTACAGTAGCCAACATGGAGCCGCCCGTAGAGGTGCTAAATTAACACTGGACCACCTGGAGGGTGAATCTCCATGCCCCTCAAACTAAGGCCCGGGCCCCGTTGTTCACGTGTGGCTCACTTGTCCCGGCGGCTTGCGGGCCTCAAGTGTGGCCCAAGCCCGATCTTACAGCGAATGAGGTGCTCGTGACCCCCCGTCGACCTAGGCAAAATTCACTAGCCCCAGACAACCAAAAAACAACCTTGGAACTCTCTCCCTCATTCAAAGCCAAACCAACCCCAAGTCTAATCCGTCCACTTCCACTCCTTCGTCTTCCTCCACCTTTTCAAAACCTACCAAAACCCTCCTCCTCCACGCCATTCATCTTCTCACCACGATTTCCCACTCACTTCGCGACACCACGATATTTTCCTGTTCGAGGCTGCCATTTTCAGTCGTAACAAGAAATCGCTCTATCGACGTCTTTGCCCCCTTAGGCGTGCATACCGAAGCCGCTGGAGACTTGGATTTAGCACGCTCTCGACGTTCGACACCAAGAAATTGCCGCTGCTGCCTTTCGCTGTCGACAAACAACGCCTCTACAGCGAAAAGTTCTTTCATCACCGATACTGAAGAGCCCGACACTTATCGTCTTTGATTGATTTATTCATTCATTGACTACCAAACAACTATCACCGGCGACTCCCATCAGGTGCATTCATCTTGTCACCATGAATGTTTTGCTCTCGCCACAGCCTCCCGTCTTCCCCCATCAACACGAAAACCCTCGTCTCTCTCCTCAACGATCCTGTGAGTCTTTCCCCAAGTTGATACCCCAAATCACATTTGTCCCTTGATTCTTCAACCCCTTACCGTTCTTCGCCACTAACCCTAGCCAGTATCTCCCTTCCACAACATGAACTCCCGTAAGCGAAAAGCCGATGAGGATGGCGACGAGACCATGTCACCCAGGAGCTCTCCTACGGTTTCCGCTCGACCTCTCGCCCGCCCCTCCAAGAAGGTTCGATCGAACGAAGCAATCGGCCGACCTCTCGCTCTCCCCCGACTCCTCGAGACGCTCGACACCTCTCAGCTAAGAACCGTCCTTGAGCGTATTTGTGAAAGGCACCCCGATATCGGTCATGAAGTGGTTTCCCAAGCCCCTCGTCCGTCCGTCTCGTCGGCTCTTGAGGTCCTGCAGGGCTATGAGGAGAAGCTGAACAGTGCTCTTCCTTATGGCGATACTAGCCCCGAATATACCTACTACCGAGTCAAGGAGCATCTGGTTGCCTTGATTGATGCACTCTCCGATTTTACTCCTCAGTTTCTCCCGCCCAACGAAACTCAGCCCACTAAGTCACTCGAGTTCTTGAACGAAGCCACCAATATCATCCACAAACTCCCCAACTGGGAGCCTCAGACATATCGACACCACAAGGAAAACGCATATGAAGAGATATCTAAGGCCTGGGCGCTTGTTATCAACGAGGCCAGCAAGAAGGCGGGCGGTCTCAACCTGCATACCGGAGGATGGGATCAGATCTTGTCACGACACAACGAACAATCAGGTGGGCGTCTCGCCTCTGCGATCAACGCCATGGCCACAAGCGTTGGCTGGATGGGTCCCAATGTGAACTCGGGATCTAGTGGCCACTCGGATCCTAATTCTATCTTGAACCAGCTTATGTCTGGTACATATGGAGCGCCTGTCAGAGTTGGGCCCTGGTAAGGTGGTTCATTCGCCTGGACCTCTCTAAAGATCATGATTGCATATCGCGGCGCATCGGACGAGTTACCTTCGCAAATATTATGACCGCATCATTACGACGACTTTCTTTTGGCATCATGGGTGGCATAGATTTGAGGCATCCCTTTCCCTTATTACGGCAGGGTCGTTGGCGTTTTTGCGTGCATTATCTGATATCCCTTTCCTCACTTATGGAACAGCAGGGATTAGTGTTATCGGGTGGTTTTCTTTTTCCTCTGGCAGCCTCAGTAGCGCGGACAGACTGCGTGTTCCTGTATGTAGAGATTTATTATATTTTCATATGTCACCCCCGGATACTTGCTTTCATTAGGATGCTAGCAGGGTGGCCGACGTAAATATGTTAGATTGTTCCTCCCAATGACGAATCATTGGGTAGGCTCGATAATGCAGGTTTTGGATACTATCACATGTGTTTCCGCGTCAGCGTATTACGTCTCCCTTGCTACTTGGTGATATCCCAAGCCTGCACCATAATAGCACCATTGAGAATACTGAGCCGGCCACGGTATGTAGTTAAAACTAAAGAAAATGCTTGCCTTGAGATCTTCTGAGACAAGATGATTAAATAAAGTTGTTTGTTTTTCAGTATTCTTATACTTCACATTGCAAGCCTAGATGTGCCCGCAAGCCTAGCGATGGAACAAGATTGTCTCACTACCTATCGGATATAGTAAACAGGGCAGGACTACCGAGAAGATGCTAATGAACCAATGGAGGTAAGAAGTTCCATGTCGGGAAGAGACCGTTCAAGTTGTCTCACTGAGCCTAAAGGCTGCTGTCTTATAGCAATTTCCAGACCAACCACTTGACCAGCTTTCATTTAATCCAAACTGGATCCTATAGGCAGTTATCCTTAAATCGGCGATCGTTAGCCACCTTAGCAATACCCGTGATTGAGAAATACCAGTCATCCCCCAAACTGATTGAATATAAACGTGTCGATTGTGTTGAGGTTGTGGGCTTTTGCAAGGACGCAAGCTCTAGATCACCAACAGTTATATGGCTACTCGACACAATTTGATAGCATAAGCTCCATACATTTCCGTGGTGTCTGATTTTGCTTGGATTGATCTTCGATATCTTAATGTTCGAGGAAAACTCCACTTTCGATCTTAAATGTCACAAGATATTGGCGCGTGATGCTTATTTAGTGACGGTTGTCAGTCCAAGCCGGAACTACACTAATGACTTCTACTAAGATCACCAATTCAATGGTTTTCTACCCTTCCCTCAACTAAGGCAGTATCGCTATAGTATAAAGGTCAGACCATCCACTACATGATTCTATATCCGATTATCGTAGCTTCAGATACCATGACCAGCTCACTGAATCACTCCCGATCATCAATGAACTCCGATGGTGGAGCAATCGCGGGGCCTCCCGACGACCCGGCCGCCAGTCATGGAGCTAGTGGAGCACTTGCCAAACTCTCAGCGGTCGTGCCTAATGATCACGTGCTCTCCCGTCACCTCGAGTTGGGGGGCGCGACTGCCTGGACCAACCGTTAACGCGTGCTCCTGCTCATTAATCAATATCAAGCCGCCATCACTGGCGAAGTTTCGTCGTCAACATCACACTCCCGCATTGACTTTCATCTCGCTTTTCTGTTGCTCCTCGGCCTGAAATTCTTGCTATTCCTTAATGTTGACATAAACGACGTGAAGTGTTGAATCATTCATCATGCCTGCGTATGTCGCTGGACCTGTCGCGTTCTTTGTTCGATTACTAACTGTTCTTTCAGCCCAGGCGATCAGCACACTACGGTGACGAACCCTTTTGAGGAACCGCGCCAACGAGTCGCTGAGTGGGCGGCCAAGGATATTGCTACTATCTCGGCCAAGCTCGACAAACAACTCGGCCCTGAATACATCTCTGCGCGTGCAGGCCCCGGTGGCACCAAGGTCCACTATCTCACTGCCGAGAAGTGTATCACATTGGCGAACGAAGTTTTTGGCTTCAACGGATGGTCATCCTCCATCCAGAACATTCAGGTCGATTTTGCCGACGAGAATCCTCAGACACAGCGCGTCAGCATTGGCCTGTCGGTCATCGTTCGAATCACGCTACGAGATGGAACATTCCACGAAGACATCGGATACGGGTCAATTGAGAATGCGAAAGGCAAGGCGATGGCTTTCGAAAAGGCTAAGAAGGAGGGTACTACCGATGGAATGAAGCGTGCCTTGAGGAGCTTTGGTAACGTCCTGGGTAACTGCATCTACGACAAGGATTATGTGAAGCAAGTCACCAAGATGAAGGCCGAGCCTGTCAAAAGGTTTGACCAGGACAACCTTCATCGCCACTCCGACTTCATCAAGCGTGATGTAGTGAGAACAGGGCCCGCGGCCCCGGCGGCCCCTCCTGCACCTGTGGTTAAAACCGAGCCCCCGCCACCACTCCCTGTTGCTGAATCATTTGACGATTATCTTGGAGGTATTTTGTCCTCAGATGGGTTTGAGGAAATCGAGGCTGAATATCTGTAGAGCTTGACGAGGCCGACTTCTGCGTTCCAGAAGATGGCCACCCGGACGAAATCATGCTTTCAACATCAATCTTGGGCCAAGCTGCTAACGAAAAACCTTCGAATAACGCTCAGGCTCAACGAATCCGGCAGCCGCCTAGCAGGTCGAACTCTGCTGGACCCCCAGGTCGAGCACCACAAACTCCGATACAAGGACAACAACGCCCAGATCCCTTGAATGGCCCAAATGCTCTCTCAAACCGTGCACAGGGCGGTCCTTCGGGACGTACAACTCCAAATCAAATCGGAAATGCACGCCCGCCACCGAATGTACCTCAAAACATGCCGGAAACAGTAGGATTCTTCTCCGCAAAGGCCGTTAATCAGTTGCCGGAATCTACTCTGGAAGGCTCGAGTAATGCTCGTCTTTCTCTGCCTCAGGGGCAGCAGGCTTTCAACCCAAAAGCGGAGAGTCCATCCATTCGCAAGACACCAGGCATTGACCACAACTCATCTAAACCTGTTGCAAAGAACGGCCAGCATGTTGCCCCGACCAGTAG
>JABEXW010001040.1:0-20708 GCA_013266185.1 Fusarium sarcochroum | reverse complement strand
ACCTAAATCTTGTCTAATTTTACCTACATATTTACTCCATGAAGTAGCCATAGCCCGGATCGTGTGGCTCCGCAGGTACGCAGAAGCTCTGTGTCCTGGAAGGCGGGGCCGACGGGAAGTGGAATGACATAGGCGCTAAACCCTAAACGGAGGCAGCAGCTTAGAGACTGACATATCGCCCCTCCAAGTCGTCAGCCGTCAGCGTTGCCCGAGGCTGAAGCTACGTAGTACTTGCCCAACAAGACATCTGTAAGTTTGATCCCTCCAGGCTTCCTTCTCAAAGTCTAAGGTGTTTTGGGTATAAATTGACAGGCAGTGATTCACACAGACCTCTTCTTTACAAAACAACCGCCGCAATGTCTAGGACACCTTTCAGCGGCTTCATGGGCGGTGGTGGCGGCTCCCGCCAACCTCAGCAGCAACAACCACAACAGGGCTACGGCGGCCCTCAGTACAGAGACCCTCGACAGCAACAGCCTCCTCAAGGCTACCAAGGTGGCGGCGGCGGCGGCGGCTATGCTGAGAAGCCAGGGCGATCTACTGGCGGTGGCCGACAAGTTCCTCTCCGAGTCGAAAAGGTCACAGACAAGTCTCTTCAATCAAGACTGATCTATGGCAACCTGTACGCCCTCTCCTTCTCTCACGTTGTTGAGGCCCGGTCAAGCTAACACGTACACAGGTGCGCCGTTTCTCCCGACGACTTCTCCCCCAGCCGCGATGGATCCGATCTATATATCCTCCTCCGAGGAGGTCAGCCTGTCGGCGAATATGTCGTTACCGCGAAGCCCGTCCCTGGATTCCCCCAGGGCTGCATCAGCCTGTCAGACCCTCAGCGATCATGGGCCGGCATCACCATGCGAGACTCTTTCACCGGAGAGATCTACGACCCCTTCACGGCTGGAGGAAAGGCGTACCTAGGCTCCGTCGACCTGGAGATCGGCTTCGCTTCTCCCAATAAGAAAACCGAGGTCCCCTACGATGAGGATGAGCTGTCTAAGATGTTCATCGACACATACCAGAACCAGGTGCTTTCTCCTGGCCAGCGCATTCTGATGGACCACCGAAACATTCCCCTTCTCGTTCAAGTTAAGACAGTCGGTCTGACTGATTTGGCCATGTCTTCGGAAGACTCCTCCAAGAAGGTCTACAGAGAGCCCCAGGCTAGAGGTATCTTGACAACCCAGAGTCGGGTGCTTTTCCACCGTGATGGAAAGGGTGATTTCAACCTTAAGCCCTCCATGCATAAGCCCAACTCAAACGCCATTCTGGCTCCCGATTTCAAGTTTGAGGATATGGGTATTGGTGGTCTGGGTGATGAGTTTGCGACCATTTTCCGTCGTGCATTCGCCTCTCGTGTCTTTCCCCCTGGTCTGGTTGCCAAGATGGGTATTCCTCATGTCAAGGGAATGCTACTCTACGGTCCTCCTGGAACCGGAAAGACCCTCATCGCCAGACAGATTGGAAAGATGCTAAACGCCCGACCCCCCAAGGTCATCAACGGTCCCGAAGTGCTCAACAAATACGTTGGCCAGTCTGAGGAGAACATCCGAAAACTATTCGCCGAGGCAGAGAAGGAGTACAAGGAGAAGGGTGATGAGAGCAGTCTGCACATCATCATCTTTGATGAACTAGACGCTGTTTGTAAGCAGCGAGGTTCTGGAGCTGGTGGTGGCACTGGTGTTGGTGACAGCGTCGTGAACCAGCTTCTCTCCAAGCTGGATGGTGTGGATCAGCTCAACAATATCTTGCTGATCGGAATGACCAACCGAAAGGACATGATTGATGATGCTTTGCTACGACCCGGACGTCTAGAGGTCCATCTGGAGATCTCACTCCCTGACGAAGAGGGACGTCTTGAAATCCTCAAGATTCACACTTCCAAGATGAGTACCAACAACCTCCTGGACCCTGATGTTGATCTGGAGGAGCTGGCTGGAATGACCAAGAACTTTTCGGGTGCCGAGCTCAACGGTTTGGCCAAGGCAGCGGCATCCTTCGCCTTTTCTCGACACACTGAGGTTGGTCAACTCGCTGCTGTGAAGCAGGATGTTACCAACATGAGGGTGAAGCGTGAGGATTTCATGAACGCTCTTACTGAAGTTCGACCCGCATACGGTGTTTCAGAGGCGGAATTGGAGGAGGCTGTCCGTCTGGGTGTTATTCCTTACGCACCTCATATCAACTCGACAATCCAGGAGATGATGCGTGTTGTGGGCATGATCAAGGAAGACCCTAACAAGTTCAACACCTCAGTCCTTTTTCATGGTCCCAAGGCATCTGGAAAGACAGCCCTGGCGGCACATATCGCCATGCAGTCGGGATTCCCGTTTGTCAAGATGGTCACACCAGCAGACCTCGTCGGATACCGCGACGACTTTGCCAAGAAGGATTACGTTCACAAGGCCTTTACGGATGCCTACAAATCCCCTGCCAGTATTTTGATTCTGGACGACTTTGAGCGCTTGATTGGATGGAACCCTATCGGGCCTCGTTTCTCCAACACGATGCTCGAAGCTTTGACGACTCTGATCGTTTCCAAGCCTCCTAAGGTAAGTGACAATTATTTCCGGAATGATTCTGTAGCATAGCTAATATGGCAACGCAGGGACATCGTCTCTTAGTCTTTGTGACTACTTCCAAGTTATCGGTACTCAAGATGCTCGAGATCGACATGGATTTTGCAAAGAAGGTGGCCGTACCAGGCGTTACCAACCTGCAGGAGTTGGCCACAGTGCTACAGGAGTCGCGCGTGTTCAACTCGAACGATGTCAACGCGGCGATCAATGAGATTCATCGAGGGACGGGCTCCGACAGCGTAGGAGTGGGCATCAAGACGGTGCTAGACTGCATTTTTGAAGCCAAGGCCGGTGGACCTTCCAACATGCTCCAGACGTTCACGGAGCTGCTAGTAGAGAATATCCGGGAATTGCGTGCTTAGGACGATGAAAAAAGACATAGACTTAGTCTAGATTAATATGAGATTTTATGATATATCTGTACTTCATCCTAATTTTAGGATGATTCTTATCCTTGCTTTAGGATGGTACTCTTCTAATTCTTATTGGTAAGGAAGGGGTATTTAGACAAACTTGCTCGTGTGACTGGCGAGCTCGCACAGCGTGGGACTCGGTAGTATCAAGACAGTGCTCGACTACATCTCTGAGGCTAAGGCTGGCGGCGAAAGATCATGGCAGCAACATTCACTGATCTAGTGGAGAAGATTCGGGAGTTGTGTGCTTAGAGCCACATACTTAGACGGCTGACGAATATTACGGGCTATGCTACATCAGAGTTTGCCCTTGTAATAACATCCCCGTTGGGCATCATGATCGTCTTGATTATCATTCAGGTAGACTGTACTTGTGGAGGTGAGGTACCTAGACAAGAGAGACAAGTCAAGGTTAGCCGAGTCACATGGCTGTCGCTTCAAGCGGGCAAAAGATAAAAGACATGCATCAAAGTACGACCTTGAACATGGATACCACGATACAAACCACGCGAGAATGGATCCCGTCTGCCCGTCTATACCGCATTCCGCACGAGCAGCATGTATTGGGTCTAAAGAGGAAAAAAAGTGGCTGGAAGAGACCCCCGGTTCCCGGTTCCGTCGACGGAGCGGTTCATCGGCGCGGCCCTTTGGTGCCACGAACCATAGATCTTTTGACTCGGCCGGGGCGAAAGGAAAGATCTGTCTCTCTTGAGTCGAAGGTACTACGTGACGTTGGTAGGCGACCCCGCTGAAAGAGAGTTGGTTGGGCAGTGAGGATGAGAATGACTCGTAGTGTTGCGGATTTAGTGGTTGAGAAGCTGAGTACACCGCATGTTTGATGAGTCAAGAGAAGACTACTGGACTTTTTTATGTTGGTTATGACTGAAGGAATTTATCTGTTGATCTGGCGCATATTGAATGCAGATGCTGAGAGTAAGTTTATGATTGATGGCTCTGTTTGTGGTGTTGGTACATCGCCGATTTGAGGTGTTTTCCTCAAGATAGTCTCATGCATGACCTAGCATACGATTCATTATAGTAGGTCCTGTCCTGTCTCGACAGTGCTGGGTGCTTCCTAATTACCACATGCGCTGTCTGCTGAAGATGCGGGTCAACCAAGTGAGACAAGGCTTGACTTTGAAGAGAAGCCATATGAACCCGGCCCAGACAAGGCTACAGGATTGTTTACATGGAGTTTAGGACATGCAATGGTTTCTATTCTTGTGCATTGCATGTCTCTGCTGTACCAAACAGCTGGAAAGCATGGGCTGTTACCCTAGACTCTTGATTATTCAAGCCGCAAGCCAGGTTTGCCGAGACGAGAAAAGCGGGAAACGATGGAAGGGTTAGGTTGACCGGGCGGGACGCTTCCCCGGCACCCGAGTAGTTGGTGTCGAATCAAAGCTTAAAGTTTTTCTGGTCTTGGGTCTGGCTGGGTCCATGGATCTCGGGCTTTCCAGCAACACGCGTGGGAGGGAAGATGGCGTGCGATTGAGGATGGAATGGATGGGATGGGAATGTTTAATTGTCAATGCGCACGGCAAGATATTGCCTTGAGGAGATGAGAGAGGAGAATGTGAAGAGAGGAGAAGAGGATAGAGCCAAGAGGAGACAAACGTGATGGACCATGCATGATGCATTAGCAGCAATGCAGTCGCGGTCATGGGGTTCTGTTTCTGGAACGATTCCTCACCCCCGCTTAAAATTGCAGTGCAATATGCACGTAGGCACGGCGGATGGCTGTCGTTGAGTTACAATCGCGGAACCAACTCAAAAAATCCCCTCACGGCACGTTCCGATCTTGTCGTTGAAAACTCTAATCAAATTGATGCCCAAAGACAGAATCTTTATTCTATCTCAGTAAATGATCGACAAAATGGGCACTAATTCTAGATTCCTGTCGTCGCCCAACCTCTCGGACTTGCCAAAACCTTGAGACGAAAAAGAGGTGGTGCTTTGACTCGACTTAAAGGTGTGGTACTTTTTTTCCCTCTCTGGAGTTTGGCTGCAACGTCAAAGCATGGCAGCCCGGGCTCACAAGTAGAGAGTACCTGATTATATTTAAATGGCTGGGAGGTGATTGCACATGGGCAGGGGACTTTTGTATGCGAGGACGGGCCGAGCTGGGGACCGTTGAGGATGCAGCTGCAGGTTCTCAGTACATGCACCAATTCAATTGCAGTGAATGTGAGCCAAGCCCATGGGCTCATCCTTGATACAAGCCGCCTAGTATCCAACGCCATGGACATCCCTGTTATCTGTCTATAACACGACCATTGCCTCATCTCATGATTCTTGATGTTATCGATCATTGAGAATCAAGTCAACGTCTCTGATCGAGGTTCTCCTTATTCATTCAGAACTAGAAGAATCTATTCATGACTCCCGCCTTTGTCTAGGCCAGGAGGCAAACAGTTCGCCTCAAGCCCAGCTGTCACCAGAGTCGCCAATCAGACTGCCGAGATGAACTTTGAAAGCCTGGAACTAGCCCGCCATTAACCCTTCCGCCGGGTTCACTGGGGTTCATGTACAGCGGTTAAAAGTATACACTACCACTCAGCCTCGGCAAAGATGGTGACCATCTCATGTACAGTTACAAAAATGGTCTGAATCGACGACTGCTATTCTTAAGTGCTAGGTTGTTCTGCCCCACACCCTCTTCCACTTCCATGTGCCAAAGCCAACCCAAATCAATCCAGCCCGCGCCATTCAAGGCCCATCTCCCGTCCGCCCTCTGTAGAGTTTCCCCCAATTGCCTGCCTCTGTTTCCCTCTGAAAGGCCTCTCTTTTCTTTTTTTCCCTTTCCATTCCCTCCCGGTTTTTTACTTTTTCTAGAGAGACAAGAGGGCTTGAGACCAGGGTTTATTGTTGTACTGCGTACCCTTATTGGTGAAATCATACGTCTGTTTTTTCCTCGGGGACTGCGTGACTCTCTTTTTCGACCCCTCTGTCTCTGTCGCTTTCGGCCACCCGACGATCATTCTCATCAATCGCAAACCCCGGGTACTTTATGGCAGCAACAACAGCAACAACAACTTTCTCTTGAAAACAAAATCGAGGTTTCTCTGCTTGATGGCTTTGTCATGTAAGTTGGTTTTTTAATATTACTTCCTCTCATAATGACATCAGCTCCACAATCCCTGGGTTGTCCGTGTTGGAAATTCGACCAGGTTTGCCTTGTCTTGTCTCGCCAGGCCTCAGGTTGGTGCTGGTAATTAATTACAGTACTCCAGTACTACAGACCGGACTGCTACCATCTGGGCTAGCATCCATAACCATAAACAAGGCAATCAAACGTTGTTGATGGTGGATGGTCCAAGCAAACATTTCCCTTCATTTCCATCACATCTCCAGTTCGGTCTCGCCGCGTCGCTTTACTTCGCCTTTTCCCTCCTTTTCCCTTCTATTGTCTTGTCCTTTTATCTCTGGTCTTTCCCTCCCCCCCACCACGCGCGCCAAGATCAGCACAACCCGCGACAATTATAACTATGCGCGCCGGCTTCCGCAGCCTCTGAAACGCTTGTTGCTAACTCAATGCCTCGATTGCCAGCTTCTCTATCGCTTTGAGCACCGTCAGCTCTGCCCTCTCCTGACGACAGGCAACGCGCCCGCGAGCGGCCGTGCCCATGGAGGCCCTGGAGCTTTCGTCCATAGACCCGCTGCCGCCAGCGTCTGGTCTCAGCGCTCCGCCCCCCGTTCCTATACCGTCGTCTTCCTCACCTGCCGTCAAGGATCCGGCTTCGACCAGAACGAGGGATCAGCAAAGGTCACGCTCTGGGTCTGGCGCTCTACCTGTAACAGTATCATCCCTCAAGAAAAAGGAAAACACCAGCCCTAGTTTCTCGACGCCCAGCAAGTGGCCCTCTGTGAGGTCCACCACCACCGCGCGCATGCCCACGAGTACCACTACCGCGAAACCCTTGGTTCCTTTGTCGGAGCGACGAATTCACCAAAAGAAGCCCACGCCTCGAAGTCTTAAGGACTCGGACTCCAACCCGGACAATCAGGGTATTTCTCGATGGGATATTACTCCAGATGGTGGATCGGCAGGTCGCGAGGGACGTCAATTCGCAGTTGCTAACGTCGGGAACAATGGTCGGATATATCTAAGGTAAGGTCTCAACGTGAATTGTCTGGTGTTTATCACCATTCTGCTTCTGGCACCGCACCCTCCCTTGGGAAATGCTACTGTGCCAGCCACATCCCCGCTCTCCCTTCACCCTGCGATCTTTGCCTATCGCTTTGTGGGGAGATGTCTTAGTCGGGCTATTCTTGCGATCCCATCTGCCGTCGCCTTGGGGATATCGCAACGTGGCTGGCACGAAGCACGACGCTTACTCGTATTGACAGTTGCATGCCTCACAAATAACTGACACCTATTCTCCAGGCCGACCGTTCGCCTTGCGTACCAGCGATGTCCTCAGCCTCAATTCGTCTTTCCCGTTACTCCACCCAGCACCGCAGGCTTGGATGCCCTCCCTCACAACAAACAGATCCAGGACGAGACCAGCGAGCTTCACATCAGCCAGTGGACACCGACTCCGGACCCTACACCTTATGACGGCAACAGAAACTACTTCGATCACGATTCCCAGTATCCTCTCCGACCTGTGAAACACCGACGCGCTCTATCCGACAGCACGGTCCACGAGGTATCCGCTGTTAAGGACTCGGAGCCTGGAGCCTTCAAAATCGTTATTTCCAAGCCGGCAGAGGAATATCGGCCCCGGACGATGGAAGATTTTGACTCCAATTCTGATCCTCTTCTCGATATCACGATACCTTCTTGGCGCATAGGTGTTCCCCGATTCACAGGAAGAGGCACACCAATGATTCGCGGATCCTCTTACGCTCCCACTGAGGAGTTTCGCTCTAGCAGCGCCTCGCTGCTGAGCCGACCTCAAGGCGTGCTTAATAGCTCTCATCCTGATTTAGCATCATCAAGACGACCAAGTTCTATGGCTGTACCGGTCCTGCGGCTTTCTCGCAACATGTCCGCTATGACTCAGACTCCCTCGACCACACAAGTCTCTCGAACTGCCCGCCCTAGTTACAATTCAAATGCTAAAGTCGAACCCGCTATGTTCGACGACCTTACTTTCAAGCCGGCCTGCGATGATCGAACATTAGTCAAGTACTCTGCAGCAACCGGTGCTGTAATAGCCGCTACGCCACCTCGTCTGGTTGCCGAGATCACATCACCTAGTTTTCTCGACTACGAACTCATCTCCGACTTCTTCTTGACTTTCCGAGCGTTTCTCGAACCTGTAGACCTTCTTCGTATGCTCATCGCAAGACTGCGGTGGGCTTTGGCTCGTGATGATGAAACAGGCATGGTTGTTCGGGTTCGTACGTTTGTCGCCCTTCGACATTGGATTCTCAACTACTTTATGGACGATTTCGTCGTGGATTACAACCTTCGACTCACTTTTTGCGAGCTACTAAACGATTTCGTGGACGAACTCTCGCAATGCAACCGATCTCGAAAAGTGCAACTCAAGATTCTCGGAGAGCTCAAGAAGTGTTGGCGCAGGGTTTGCGCTCTTTACTGGGACGGCCCGAGTTTCGTTGACACCCTCGATTCAAGTGTACCCATTACACCCGGTGGTATCGCAGGTCACCGGGACGGTAGCTTGGATCCATCATTCTGGGAGGGAGAAGACGACGGAACGCCCCGTATCGAAAGTATAGTATCACTCAGGAGGAGCCCTGCGGAACGCACGAGTTTCATCGCCGATATATCGCGAGCTGGCCATGTTAGAGACTCTGTTGTAGTTGAGCCTCGCCCAAGCACACCCGAGAGACAGGTTACGAGGGACCCTACTGAGGATCAAGCATCGCCAATCAGCATGACCAGCATGGATATTGTCTCATGCTCTTTTCCTAACAAGGTCACCAAAACTACTCAGCCTCATCAGACGAACCCGTTGGCTGCTCATCCTGTAACCACCAACTCAACCTACAACCACACAGGACCAGTAGCTACTACTCCTCGTACACTCGTTGGCAAGCGGGTTCGACCTCAGGCCGCTCACAAGCGCAACAACAGTTTGACTGATTCTCTACGGGAGCACAACTCGGACAAGTTGTCATTCAAGGATCAGGAGTTCATGATGACTGCCCCTTATGCAGGTAGTCTCGTCCGAGGGAACCTTTTGCCTCCAGGCCAGGCGTTTGTTGATGTCGAACCTGATGAGTTTTCCGGCAGTCTTGTGCCATCTACCAGCCTTCATCCCGAAAGCCAAAGCCTTATCAAGGAGAGGATGCCTGCGGGTGCCATGTCTGGACACGGCATGAAGAAGCTGCTTGGAACTGTGCGACGAGCTCTTAGCACCAGAGGACAGGGTGTTTCTCCCACCCAGGGGAGCTTTATCAACATCAACAATATCGGCCCCCGTGGCGCTACAACGAACCGTATTCCTGGAACAGCTGTTGTGCCTCTGAGCCGGCAAAGACCTAATGGTTCTCGACCAACTGTGAGAATAGACCTGCTTGGCGCTGAAGTAGTGGAAGACTTCAAGAAGGCAGTGCGTGATGAGGCAGCTGCTGAGGCTGATCGTCGTGGGATACCCCCACCGATCTCTCCCAACCCATCCCTGACTCCTACTGGAGACTTCCATTACTCGGCCGCTCATATGGAATCGACCACCTATGACCACATAATCCATGACTACAAGCACCGGCCTGTTAGTGACATGGCCATCACTACAGGTAGCAAGTCTATCGTGATTGTGGATGATACGACACCCTTTGACCCATCACTTCTACACGGGCCCAATAGCAATGCCTCCGTTGAGGCTTTCGCTGAGACCTTCAAGCTCACAGCTGGCGACCCGACTCCTCCGTCTACTCCTCCTGCCGGCAATGGCTCAGGGACACCCAGGCGGTCTTCATATCTACTCAACCAACACGTTGTCCGGCCATCGTTGGATGAAGACACTCTGCCGCCATTCGTCCCCGACTTTGAAACCCTCGCCCCCGTCACTAGCGCTCCAATTTCAGAAGAGAGCAATCGGGCGTCGTACTCAACTGTAGCCCGAAGCACCCGTAACTACCCTCCGGTGTCGTATCAGAATCATCGCCGCAATAAGTCTACCAAGTCACGTCGATCTCTGAGTTCGATGCTGCGTCGCCGCAGTTCATTTACCAATGGTCTCGCTCGCCGTTCCACAGTTCAAAGTTTCGATGCCACAACATGTTCTGCAGCATCTGTCGTGGACCCCGAGCCCGAAGAGTCTATGCCACAACCTCTACGAATTCTCCGACGTCGACCAGGAGGAGATCTGCGAGCCGCCAAAAACGTCGGCGAGTTGGATCCGGTTACTTTGAGGAGATCGCAGTCTGTTGGCTCATTGACAACATACTCCGAGTCTATTCGCAGCTCTTTTATCCAGAGTCCTCGGGTCAATTCGTTCGGTCACGGTTCTTTCGGAAACGGTGAAGTGGTCTCGATTGACTACGCACAGCCCAGAGGTGAAGTCTTTTCAGTTGGCCAGCTTGCAGAGAAGCCGAAGCGAGATCTTTCGCTGTTCAGCACACACTCATCCAAACCAACTATGCGCCCTTCTTTTGAGAAGGAAGCGCAGAAGTTGGCTCAAATCCCGGATGACGATGATGACGGTGGCATTGAGTCTGCATTGGCAAAGCTTGAGGGCAAGCTTCCTGAAAAGAAATCTCACAAATCAGCTGTCAGCCTTCAAACCGCCCCTCAAACAACTAGCGAGATCGTTGTTGCTAAGCGTCAACAAAAAGCTCAGGAGCAGGAGAAGCATGATCATCGTGAACAGGGCGTGGTTAGAGAGACATTCATGCTGGACCCCGAGGATAGCGAACCTGAGCCTATGATCGAGCCCCAAGACCAGTATCTCACCCCTCAACGACCTGCTACCGAAACACGGTCGTTCTTGTCTGGTTCTTCGCGGGAATCATACTCTTCAGTTCCTATCCTCGATCGAGATTCAGTCAAGGGCCGTCCATGGACCAACATGTCAATTCTAGAAGGCCCAGACGATGAAACTACCCCTCGACCACAAGAGACTCTCTTACATACTGCTGACGAGGGCGACTCGCAACATGCCTCTTTTGACTTTGTCGAGAAGACTAAGAGCATTGAGGATATCAAGCCTGGCGATACCGCTCCATCAGTTTCGGAAGATCAGTCATTCCTCGATGATGACAGCGACCTATCGTCTGAGATGTCGGCAGATGGTCTAGACTACGAAGAGTCTGAGTTTGGCGACGGTCTTCTCCCACGGGTCAAGCTTCCTGCACATCCTCTTGGATCTCCAGCGCCACCTCCCCAGCGCAAACCACCTTCGCCACCGATCACTCTGGTGCAAGCGTTGGAGATGTCCCCACCTCACTGCTTCAAGGTGCCTGAGCTGCATGAGGACCAGGTTTGGGGCCAGAAGCCTCTTCCTCCAACTCCTGAGACTACGCCTACCGCCCCATACGCTATAGCAGATGACCAGGCGACTACCATAACTGACGTCCTTCGTCAAGCCCATAAACCGGAGTCTACTGAGGGTAACAAGTATTCCGCTCACTTGCCATTTATCTTGGCCTTTGACTCGGAGATTCTGGCACAGCAATTCACTCTCATTGAAAAGGACGCATTGAATGAGATCGACTGGAAGGAGCTCATTGATATGAACTGGAAGGATGCTGCTCACAGCGATTCTCGTTCGTGGGTAGATTTCCTTCGTAACTCTGATGCTCACGGAGTCGAAGTTGTCATTGCTCGCTTCAACATTATGGTCAAGTGGGCAATCTCTGAGATTGTCCTGACCCAAGGCCTCGAAGAGAGAGTCCGTTGCATAACCAAGTACATCCACATCGCAACTCACTGCCGCCGATACCGCAACTTTGCTACTCTGGGGCAACTTACAATCGCCTTATCCAGCAACGAAGTCGCCCGCCTTTCCAAGACTTGGCAACATGTCGCTCCTCAGGACATTAAGACCCTTCATGATCTTGAGAAGCTCGTTACCCCCATGCGCAACTTTTACAATCTCCGCGCAGAGATGGAGGTTGGCTCTGACCAAGGTTGTATTCCCTTCGTAGGCATTTACACTCATGACCTTCTCTACAATGCCCAGCGTCCATCTGAGATGGCTGGCTCGCCTACAACACCTCCTCTGATCAACTTTGAGCGATGCCGCATTGCCGCCTCTGTCGTCAAGACATTGCTCAGACTCTTGGAGGCCAGCACTCGATACAAATTCCAACCCATCGAGGGCATCACGGAGCGTTGTCTCTGGATGAGCGCTTTGAGCGACGAGGATATTCGACGCCATTCCGAGATGCTCGAATAGACGCTCATTACCATGTGGCTTACCACACTTTCACAACACATCACATACGGGAACGATAATCACGACTTATGACTCACCGACTCGACGGCGTTTCATTTCCTATGTTTCATTACCACAAGAAGAGCATACCCAGCGTGCCTCTACATTATACCCCATCTCACAACTCGTACAAATACTATCAGGCTGAAGGAGTGTTTACATCTCCCAGTCTACATAAAACATAAAACATAATCATCATTATCAGCACAGCATCTGGGACAAAGCAAGGAGTTGGGAACTTTCTGTTTCTATTTTACACGATTCATCTATGGGTTCTCTCGGCCGGTTTTTCTTGGCTTGGTTTGATCATACCCCATCTGCACCGCACTGCGCAAGCGTCATGTTGCGTCTGCTCTTTTCTGGTTTTCTAATTTCATCATTACCATAGAGTGGGAAGGCGGAGGGAATGGTCACGGGAGGAAGGTTTGGATTCACTTAAAGTGACAAGTGGTTGACGATGGGTGGGATATTACAAAGGAGTTTATACATTTGGAGGTTCGGAGAATGAGTAGATGTAGCAAAGCATCCAAGGCCGAATTGATACCATGTTAATGATTACTTTACAAGTCTAGGCTCCCGGTGTGATGATAATATGGTCGACTACTTGTGAGGACATGTCTTGGGTTACGGTCATAAACATTCTCCTACTCTATTGACTTGTTTGCTTCTACAGTGACACATAGCATCACCAGTCAACGACAATCATTTACGATGGCACCTTTTGATCATTTTTTTCATGGGTAAACCCAACTTGGACGACTCATATTTTATCTTTCTCGCATCAACAGAAAATCCACAGAAACAAAGGCGGGATAACGATTAAGTCCATCCCCTCAGCAGCGCAGGGCTTTCCCTCTCCACCCCTCGTATCTTCTCATCAATCCCTAATGAAATAAACCACAAAAGAAAAGTCCTTTTTCCCATCCCTTTGGCTCACACATACGAGAACGACAAAGAGGGGGGGGAGAAGGTTCAAGGGATGATGGAAAAAGAAACTTGGGGAGGCGAGTATCTTTCCCTCATTAGCACCGCCAAGTCAGAAACCTCGGTTCCAAAGAATTTCGGAGAAAAGTCAGCAAGTAATTTGTGCGTCGAGGAAAAACGTTTGTCGAATAGTTTTGATTGAGAACCACACATCCGTCAAAGTCTCGTCGAAAAACCTGTCCATTTTTGATTTCTTTGGTATCCTCTTTTTTGTTTTGTTTACCACTCAACGTCAGCAGGCTGGCTGTGGCCATTACCCTCCTGGGCCTCAGTTTCCTACCACTGAGACTCCTTGGGGGCCTCGGCGGAAGCAGCCCACTCGGTGTTGGCGGGGGCAGCACCCCACTCCTCACCGGCAGCACCGTCCCAGCCAGTACCGGCAGCGGCAGAGGCACCGGCGAAGCCAGCGGCGGGAGCCTCCCAGTCAGCACCAGCAGAGGCCTGGAAGCCGGACTCGATGGCGGCAGGGCCCTCCTCGTCAGCACCGGGGAGCTTCTCCTCCTCGACCTTGTCCTCAGCCTCAGCCTCGGGGTCGCGGTCTGTGAGATGTTAGTATGTGTTTGCTGGGTTAGTGGGTGAGAAGACATACAGAAGTAAAGATCGACCATGACGTCCCAGGGGGTCTCGCGGTTGTAGATGGTGCCACGGAGGCGGAGGACCTCACGGGCGAGCATCCACCAGACGGCACCGATGGCGTGGCGACCCTTGTTGTTGGTGGGGATGGCGACGTCGACGTACTCGGTGGGAGAGTCAGTGTCGGTAAGGGCAATCACGGGGATGTTGACGTAAGAAGCCTCCTTGATGGCCTGGGCATCGGTGCGGGGGTCGGTGACGATGATCAGACGGGGCTCCTTGAAAGAGCGGGTGATGTAGTTGGTGAAAGAACCGGGGGTGAAGCGACCGGCGATGGCAGTAGCACCGGTGTGGGCGGCGAACTTGAGGACGGCACGCTGTCCGTAGGGACGGGCAGAGATGACACAGATATCGGCGGGGTTGTCGATGGCAGCGATGATACGGGCGGCCAGGACAATCTTCTCCCTGTGGTTGTGCGGTTAGCAATTATGCGCCAGATTTGTGGTGTTTCGTCCCGAGATTCTGTGCCCCTCCTCCGAATAGCTTCATTCTCCCAATGCTCGAAATTCCGGTTTCCGAGACTCCCAATGATGTCCAAAAATCCTCCAAAAAATCAATCTGTACGTACCAGGTCTTGCCAACGTTGATCACGTTGACACCATCCTGACGGGTCTTCCAGAGGTAGTTCTCCATGTGAACCTGGAGGTTCTTGGAGCCGAGGTGGCACTGAGCAGCCAGGAGGGTCTCAATGTCCTGGCTGGTGGCGTTGAAGAGGGAGGGCAGGTTGGAGGGAGCCATCTTGACGGATTTCTTCTCTTGTCTTGGTGACGACGTGTGGAAGGGTGACGGCTGGAGAGGAAAGGAAGGTTGACGATGTTGCGTGCAAAGAGTCGCAAAGCAAAAAGTTCGCGACGGAATTTTGAGACCCGAAAATGTGTGTGGTAGGAAGCCCTGATGGCCCGGATACGCTTGTCTGTTTAGGGCCTAGCGCATAGACAGGGAGATGGAGGCAGTATCTCCACGTGATCCGAGCGCTAGGCCGTTTCTAGTCTCAGGTCGTCCCTCGTTCGGCATCGGCCGTTAGCTAAGGGAAAATTTGGGGCGAGGCTTTGGACGTCAATCCATCAGTTTTTAATATTAAAGCAGCTGCAGGTTGATGCTCCAATCATGCCCCCCAGAATAACGACGCTGCCGCGTCTAGGTTCTTTGAACCGTATGTGTTCTATATAGCCATTTATTTACTCAATACTGACCAATTGCCCAGTCTGCCTCCGACCCGCCGCGAAGCCCGCTACCCCCAACTTCCTCCCTATCGTCCAGACGGCCAACCTCTCCCAGCGCGAGAAGAAGCGCAAGGCGAAGCAAGACCCCTACCGATGGGCCCAGGCACAGCAGCGAAAGGCCGCCAATGTTCAACGGCGTGAGGAGCTCTCCCGTGAGCGTGATGAAGCTTGGGGCGATCCCGTAAAGGGCAAGACAACACCTTTTATTGAGTCTCTTGACTCGGCTGGACAGGATGCCACTACCCGTGTCCCTATCGATGCCAGCGGAAACCAGCTTGCCACTCCTCAGGATCTCCCAACATCTCCTGAGCTGCGAAACTATTTCCTTACCGATGCGGAGCTCAACGAGGCCGTCAAGCACGCCTACACACTCACCAAGCCTATGATCGGTATGGTCGAGTCACAGATGGAGCCTGGAACTGGGGAGGACAAGACGAAGCAGCACAATCAGCGCCACAACAAGGCCATGGAGGCCCTGCGCCGAATTACCGCGCTCAACAACGGCAGCGCGAGGGACCGCTTCCACGCCAACGTAAGGCGCATCGTTGACGAATTTGGCCGCCACAACACCGACAAGTACCTGAAGCCTAAGCCCAAGTCTATCAGCCCCAACACGGTACCCATGCCCGGCCGATCTGGCCCTGACACTGGTAGCTCCGAGGTCCAGATCGCCATCCTGACGACAAAGATTCGCGCCCTTTCACAGGCCCTGCAGATCAACCGAGGTTACAAGGACAAGCACAACAAGCGTAACTTGAGAGTGCTGCTGCACCGCCGGCAGAAGCTTCTCGCTTATATGGACCGTAGGGAGAGGGGAAGTGAGAGGTGGACTCATATGATTGAGAAGCTGGGTCTCACACCTGCAACCTGGAAGGAGCAGATCGAGTTGTAAGACAAGGCTGGAGCTGTTTTTGTAGAATAACTTGTTTCTCTCTATGTACAATACAAAGCCACCTGAAAGATGGAGCGACGATGCCGCCTTTTGCATCTACCTATCTTGTCCTTTGCGCCAGTGGAAACTATCCGTGCCATTACGAGCTCACAGTTGCTACTATACTACACAAAATCCTGCAAAAAATGAAAACTGGGGTGTCGAGTTAAATCAAAAGACGCTGATGTAGTTGCCGATGCGCTCCTTCTGGTTCTGAGCTATGCATTCGGCAATCCAAGTGATGTTGCGGATTTCCTGTAAATTGTTAGCTTCGTTCAAGGGGCGAATACAAGGCGTTACTAACCTGCTCTCGCAGCTTCACCCAAGCGTAGACGATGGCGTGAGTGAACTGCCTGGTGAAAGCGCCCTTGGAAATCTCCATCTCCTTCTGGTAAAACATATCCTCTAGAGTCTTGGTCTCGCCGGCACCACCACCCATGTTTCCAGGGCCTGATGGGCCACCACCAACATTAATGGCATCAAAGAAAGACTTGTAGTCATGAACACCGTCAACCGCCAGACGAACGCCCTCAGGGTCCTCAGCACGAGAGAGCATAAGAGTTCCCTCAGGGTACAGCTTGCCAAAGTTAGGGTAGAGCTTGTTACGGTCCTGCTTAGACAGGTCTGTTCCGAAGGAGTTGAGGGTAATGTTGATAGCTCGGCGGTCAGCCTCAAATTCGAGAATCTCAGACATGACCTCAGCAGTAGGTGTGCCAGCCATCTCGGGATGAGTGTTGACGAAGTTGTAGAAATCCTCGAGGTAGTTCTTGTAGAGAGTGTTTCGAACAATCTCAATGTTGAGCTCGTCAAGGTCCTGGTGGCTAAGACTGCCCTTGAAGTAGGGGGCGAGAGGGGTCTCGATGAGCACACTGTTGTAAAGTTCCTCGATGTTGGTGGCAACGCAGAGGACAGGCATGGTCTCGAACCAGCCCAGGGGGTGGCATCGCTCAAGAAGCTCGCGAGTATCGCGCTCGTGGAGGGTACCAGTAATGAGAAGGGCGACGTTGTCGATCATGTAGCCATAGGTGACGTAGTCCATAAAGGTAGCGAGAGAGCCAACAGCCTGGGCGCGCACATATCGGAATTCTGAGATGAGCTTGTCGGTCGTCTTGGCTGCAAGAGCTGAAGTCGAAGGGTTAGGTGGTAGAGAGGCAAGGAAGTCGCCATAGGAAGGACCAAGCTGAAGCTTGAGATCTTGATGTTGTTAGCATAACAGTCTGGTGATATGATCGTAGTCGCGTACCATCGATCGTCTCGCATTGAGTCAAGTTGTTGTAGGCTGGGCCTGTGAGAAGGCTGTTGCGGTAGCCTCGGACAATGCCCTCGACGTAGCTGTTTGCTAGGGTTAGTCTCCATAACTATTCGCATGAAGCTTCCATCACCAAGCTAAGACGCACCCGCTGTTGACGTTGTAGAGAAGACCCTCCATCTTGTCTGTAGTGTATCGTGTTTCGTTCGGCCCAAAGTTATCGCACTCGAAATCTGGATAATTAAATGGACGTCTGCGTGGCCGAGGCGATGGTTTCAAGTCAATCGTCGAAGTTGGTCACCTAGCATTCTCAAGCCTGCGACGCAAGCTGCACGTCGCGAGTGTCGACACGTGAGTGGCCAGGAGGCTTAGCGGTACGTACCTGACCCAGGAGCCGGATTTACATAAAGCCGACAGCCGACATGCATCCCACTTTCTGCGCCAGAACCAAAGACCAAAAAAATTGAGTGGAGCCTTCCCAAGCTTCATCTGAAATTTTTCCATCGCCAGCCCACCCTCGATCTTTCCTTTCGCAGCCGCGCCCAACGAACCGGACTGTGCCTCGCGAGGAAGCCACGACGCCAATCGATTAGAGCGAGAATAAAAGGAAGGAGTTTACCAATTCACAATGTCGCTCTTTGTGCTTGCCGAGACGCCGGCAGGGTAAGTCGCGACTCGACCTCGACCTCGAAGACAGCGAGGAAGGTGCACGCGAAGAAGATCATGGGCTAACAATTGGCAGCTATGGCCTGTTCAAGGCTACTGACAAGAAGATGCTCAAGAATGAGGAGCTCGCTGCTGAGCTTGGACGACCCGAGAAGGTGGTTGAGATGTGAGTTTTAACTTTTTTCTCCCTACGCGAAAACTTAGCTTTTCACCACCAGACAATGTCTTCCTAGGGGGATTGGACGGTCGCAAAATGGCACAACGCCAAAGACACATTAACTAACATAGTCTCTCATCATAGGCTTAAGCTCAAGAAGTTTGTCAAGTTCGACAGCGCCGCTACCGCTCTCGAAGAGGCCGCCTCGCTCAAGGAGGGCAAGGTTCCTGAACTTCTTACTGAGCTCCTCGAAGACCTCAAGTCCGAGAAGAAGGCTTCCCTCGCCGTTGCCGATATCAAGCTGGGCACGGCCATCTCTAACCTGCCTTCGCTCAACATCTCCCCTGTTTCTGGCTCCAACACCATGGACCTCTTCCGTGGTATTCGAGGCCAGCTGGCCAACCTTATCCCTGGTCTGGTTGAGGAGAACTTTGACCGCATGGCTCTCGGTCTTTCTCACTCCATGTCGCGTCACAAGCTCAAGTTCTCTGCCGACAAGGTCGACTCCATGATCATCCAGGCTATCAAGCTTCTCGACGACCTCGACAAGGAGCTCAACGTTTACGCCATGCGAACCAAGGAGTGGTATGGATGGCACTTCCCTGAGATGGCCAAGATTCTCAACGACAACTTGGCCTACGCCCGCGTCATCCTGGCTGTTGGTATGCGCACCGACATCGCCGACAGCGACCTCTCTGAGATCCTTCCTGAGGAGATTGAGGAGTCCATCAAGGCTGCTGCCGAGATCAGCATGGGTACTGAGATCACCGAGGAGGATCTCGAGAACATCAAGCTCTTGGCTGACCAGGTCATCGTCTACTCCAACTACCGAACCCAGCTGTCTTCTTACCTCGAGAGCCGTATGCGCGCCATCTCTCCCAACCTGACTGCTCTTGTCGGATACCTTGTTGGTGCCCGTCTCATTGCCCACGCTGGATCTCTCATCAGCCTCGCCAAGTCCCCTGGTTCCACCATCCAGATTCTTGGTGCCGAGAAGGCTCTCTTCCGAGCCCTCAAGACCAAGCACGACACACCCAAGTACGGTCTCATCTACCACTCTTCGCTCATCGGTCAGGCAACCGGCCGAAACAAGGGTAAGATTGCCCGTATGCTGTCTGCCAAGGCTGCTCTGGGTCTCCGTGTTGACGCCCTCGGTGATGTTGAGGACGATGCGGATGAGGAGGAACGCGCCATTCTCGGTCTCAGCAACCGCATCAAGCTCGAGAACCAGCTTCGCAAGCTCGAGGGCAAGCCCCTTCTGCCCAAGGGTGCTAACGTCACTCCTTCTGGCGAGATCGTCGGTGCTGGTCAGTTCACTGTCAAGGAGACTCGCCGATACAACGGTGACGCCGATGGTGTTGCTGATGACGAGGAGGCCAATGGAACCACACCTGCCAAGAAGCTCAAGAAGGCCAAGAAGCTCATTGAAGAGGTCGACGAGGAGATGAAGGATGTCGACGAGGAGGAGGAGGACAGCGACGACGACGCTGCTGTTACCCCTGCCAAGCCTAAGAAGCTCTCCGAAGCCGACTACGAGCGCCTTGCCGAAGAGGCTGGTCTCTCTGTCAAGAAGTTCAAGCGCAAGTACGAGCGAGGCGATGTCGAGCTGAACGATGATGGTACACCCAAGGTGTTCAGCAAGAAGGAGCTCAAGAAGCTGCGCAAGGCCGAGGAGAAGTCCACTCCTTCCAAGTCGCAAGCCCCCGCCGAGGAGACCGATGGCAAGAAGAAGAAGCGCAAGCACGACGACTCAGAAGACGAGGCCGAGCCCAAGAAGGAGAAGAAGCAGAAGAAGAAGAAGCGTCACTCTGAGGCTTAGAGGGCACCAAGCAAAAAGTCACGAAGATCGTGACGATGCTGAATCGACACAACTGTAGGGTCGTGAGGTCTCACCACCTCCGGCCTACCTGCTTTACTCTTACTCGTCTGGACACTGACGACGAACCACCTCCAAAACGGAAGATCTCAATAAAAGTCAACAACAAACGATTGGACGGTTCCCGATGTGTAGATATATGATACCTGAGAGACTCCTGGCATGGCAGCTTCTGCCCGCACCTTGTTTCCTGGCTGGCTGGCGTTTGGGCGGAGGGCATATTGGCGTGATTTGGTTTTATCCCTTTTTCGAATTTTCTACCTGACCCTCTGTTCCATCCCCTGGGTGGATGTGCGATAGTTTAGGAGAGGGGATTGAGTATGATTTGATGTATCTTACGGGAGGACAGAGGGGATCTAGAGAAAAAGAATTTGTCAAGTTTAAAAGTTAATCCTGAATCCGGCCGGCCCTCTGTCGAAATTAAGTGATGCTAGTGAGACGATAAATTCGGTAGCCAATCTAGTGTTCCACATTGTGATCAAGCTTGTGAAAACACGACAAGACCATCAAGTCTCTTTGCCGAATAAGCTGCCTCTTGGGGGATACGAAAAACATGAGAATGACTAGCAATAGTCCAATAAGCCGAAATAATGTTATTAAGAACTAAAACTATGAAGTATTAATTTAGGCCCTAAAGTCTTCTATAG
>JABEXW010001039.1:0-28665 GCA_013266185.1 Fusarium sarcochroum | reverse complement strand
AAAGATAGACCAAGATATCTAGTTTATTTTATCAACCTTACCTAAAGTTAGGTCAAGTCCTGATCATTTGCCGGACCACCTGCCTGCCCAGAAGACCAACGACAAGCTATTACCTTTCTTTATCCGTAAACCCTGAACTAGGTAGGACTACAGAGGCATGTAGGTCAGGGTAGCTGCTGCCTCATTTAGCAAGCAACCACTTTAAACCTTCAATAGCATCCCGCTCACGCTTCTGAGAAACCTCAAATTCCGGAAAGATAGCCCAGAATGCGTGAGGTAGACCTGGGTAGATGTCAATCTTTGTAGGCACGCCATCATCCTTGTACACCTGCTCAAGTATAATGCTACAGTCTCGCACGGGGTCCTTTCCACAAGCCTGGAAGTAAGTCTTGGGGAGTCCTGCATGACTAGGAAAGGCGACTGGGAATGCTAGAGGGCTCTTTGGGTCGGGCTTGTACTTGGCTGTTTTGTCTGTTAGTGGCCTGTTGTGAGTCTTCTTGGGAAAACATACAGTGAACGAATTTCATCGACTCTGCGCTATACACAGGAACCTTGGCATTCTGCTCCATGCTGAGGAAGTGATCCTTGTACTTTTCAGGAACCGTCTCTGCATTTACGCCCGAGGTGATTGGAGCGTAGACACCTGTCAGAGGAGGCGTTGTCTTGGCATCGCGGTATAAGTGGGAGACAGTCAGACATATATCTGCACCCGAGCTCGTGCCTCCAATGATGAAACCCTTGGATGGGTTAATTCCCACCTTGTCTGCATTTTGGGATGCCTGCTTGATTTCAGCCTCATCACTTCCGACTCTTGCATTGAGCTGTACTCACCCAAACGGTAGCATCAAAGGCGTCATTGATGGCTTGAGGGAAGACATGTTCAGGTGCAAGGCGGAAATCTACGTTGAGCGCAACACCTCCGAGTTTGGTAAACTCGACACAGAGACCTGCTTCTGTCTCTAGATCACCTGTTACAAAGCCACCGCCGTGAAAAACAATCAGTCCAGGGCGTCCTTCGGAGGGTACATCGCCCTTTGGTGTATATGACCGAACCTTGACTTCAAACCTATCTCGAAGAGGAATCTTGAAGTCTTGCATCTGATAAGAGAGAGTCTCGGGGTCAGGCTTCGGTCGGTACTGGCTGGCCTGGGCCATCATTTCTCTGAAGGCGGTGAGATCGGTGTTCATATCCCAGCCGTTGAGCATTGGGTTATGAACTCTGATGATCTTGGAGTTGTCAATGAGTTGACATATACAATGGAAGTATGGTCAAGAACTTACAGGCTCAAACTCGGGGTGGACGTCTCCGAGAGCACGGGTTTCTTCGACGGTGAGCATTGTGAAGTTATTGAATGACTGAAATGTGGATTGATAACTAAGTATTGGATTCTGAAAAGGCGATGCCTCAACTTTATACCGGGGGATCAATAGGATATGTGTAGAGAAAGGCGGGGAGTTTCCTAACGTATCAAGTGCTGAACATTTCGAGGTGCCCAATCGTCAATCTATATGCTGACAGACCCACGCTAATAGCGGCTCTACTATCTACCTAGCAGGAGGATCAGCTCGCACTGAAACACTATATTCGGTATGATGTTTTTGAATTATATAAGTGGTTGGACAAGATTAAACCTTGAAATCTACACGGGAGGAATGACACCAAAGCGGGTGAAAATATGGCCTTGTCGCCGGCATAAATCCGCAAGAGCCGTTGAACGGTGGACCCACGGTGAGAATTCCCGGAAGACGCCGGCTCCACGGCCATCACAGGACATGAGATATGGTCAAACTCATTGTGTTAACACCGCTAAATCCAATTGACTTTTGATTCGCACCAGAGTTCCTTTAGACACATCATAAACTTGTAATGAACTTGAAGCAAAAGAACAAACATAAATGACGTCAGGAACAAAGCGCGAAGTCCTCGCGACGCCACGTGAGCGACAGCCAGCGATTGGTCAGCTACATAATTCTGTTTAGAGGCAGCTTAGAAATCTGCTCGTCGGGCGCATTCGCCATTGGAAAAAAGAATGGCCTGCTGGGTGAGAGCCGACCTCTAATACGTGCAGTACTGTGACTTCAACTTAGCCGGCGATTCTTTTCCCAACTTGTCAATTCCAACCCACGAATCGCAAACAGACACAATGGACGCCGCTCAGACAACAATTTGTACGTCACTCCTCTCTGCAACATTTATGTGCTTCCAATTCACACTAACCTGGCCCCATAGCCTCGCCCGTGAGTGCCGCCGCAAACGTTGCGAACCCTTCCACTACAGCCGCCAGCAAGCCCAAGGTGAGTCGAGCCCGACCAAGAGTTCCAATTGCGATACTAATACAAATACTTCAAAGCCCTGCTGCGTGTGCAAGGACAAAAAGGCCAAGCGCGACGAGTGCATGCTCTTCTCCAACGCAAAGGACCCTGCTGCCGACTGCAAATCGTTGGTGGATCAGTACCGATCATGCATGACCGGCTTCGGATTCCAGGTGTAAAAATATAACAGACGACGGGACGACTTTGGTCATAGACACTCGGCCGTGTAAAATACGATACGATACAATGTAGAATAACGGGCAATCCATGCATGTTCCTCTCTGGAGAGTTACAGATATTGTCAGCAGTGGCGTGATGTGTCGGTTATGCGCAAAGCAGTGCGCATGCTGTAAATTCTGTCTTTTGGTATCAATGCTATAACGTGAGACTAATGAATCAATATCGAGGTTCTGGATATTCGTTCAAATGTAGTATTCGGCGTATGCGCTCATACGCTGCTTCACTGCCGCTGGTCCGCGTATCTGTCATCCATGATGCCTCCCTCAGCAGATAATGCCCCAAAATCAATGACGTCCACAAATTATCAATCATCTGGCTTGCTTAACATCTTCCTCCCTGCCTTGAAAGCCAGCCTTCATCATTTCCTCGATTTCTTGAGTTGTAGAGCTGACCTGAGTGACGAGTGTTTTCATTTGCTGCTCAATGTCCCTTCTGCGCTCAACCGCCTCAACAATTTGACTAATAGACGCAACAAGAACATCAGTCCTACTACGAGTCAGCTTTGATTCGGGGTCTAAATTAGAACGCATTGAGAAGAACATACTCTTTGGTGCGTTGCTCTTTCTGGTATCTGACAACACGACCGCGCAACTTGTCCATGGCAGCAGCGGACCCCTTGACAACGGCATTCATGCGCTCATCTCGTTCCTTTTTCAGCTGACATAGGAAATATTAGTATCTTGCTACCGAATCAATGCATGTGAGCTCTCACCTGAAAAAGGCGTTGCTGAGCTTGCATTGCAAGAAAGCTAGGATCGTCATCCTCATTGCTTGAGTAATTGGATTCGTCGTCTGCAGCCATGATCGGTAAATCGCAATTAAGAAAATGCAGGAAGTGATATCGTAAAGCTGCGATTCTTTTGTTCTCGCTGAAAGAGAGAAGTGTTCGAGATGTGTTGTTGATGAGAGAAGGCTTCTGCACTGCAAGGCAAGGCAGGAGGAAGGAGCGACCTACTTACACCACTTGCCAACAGTGGCCGTCTACAAATTGAATACTACCACAAAACACCAGACCTTGAACAACTAAAGTAATCATCATCATATGTTCATTGCAGAGTTCACCATACCGCTCTATAGGTACAATTCAATACTTTTTTGCAGATTCATAACCCATTTTGGTATTTTCATACAACCCAAGGTAGACCCTGCTGGGGGGATATCTTACTCTATCGGGTCAAAGCAATGTCGTCTATCCTCAGAATCATCTTGACCGTCTCAGCCGCCAGCTCGATTGCGCTTGTGCTAACAAGCAGGGGCTGCAGCACGTTCTCCTTGGAGATGTTGGTGTTGACACCTCCTGACTTGATACTGACTCCAGCGTTTTTCTCGCCCATCTCGTGTCGGTGTCGGAGCTCCGTCACAACCTTGATGCTGTTCAAACCGGCGTTCTCAGCCAGTGTAGTAGGGATAACCTCGAGCGCATCCGCAAAAGCCTTCCAGCAGATGGACTCGGTACCTGTCAAGCTGCGCGCTTGCTTGGAGAGCTGTGCGGCAATCTCAATCTCAGGGGCACCACCGCCAGCAATGAGGGCCTTCTTCTTGACCAAACATCGCACCACACAGAGAGCATCGTGAAGACTTCGCTCCGCCTCCTCCAGAATCAGAGAATTGGCACCTCGCACCACCACGGAGACAGTCTTACCGGTCGACTTGGTGCCTGTAACCTTGACCATGCGCGATCCCGAAGACTGAACCTCCTCAACCAAATCCGCATAGCCCAGCTTATCCTCGGTGAACGAGTCGATGTCGGCAATAGGTTTGCAGCCAGTAGACTTGCAGATGAACTCAACCTCGTCACGTTCAATGTCCTTAATCGCAAGGATACCGAGCTTGGCCAAAAAGTGTAGTGATAGGTCGTTGACGGCATCTCGCAGGATAGACTTCTGCAGGAGTAGAACGTTGCACTTGGCCTTCTTGATCTTCTTGGCCATGTTCAGGAGGTATAATCGCTCCTCCTTGACGATCTTGTCCATTTGCCGGTAGTCGTTGACTTGAATAGTGTTCTCAATCTGTAAGGTGTAAGCAAAAGTCCTATCCCATATGACATAGCAGCACATACATCAGGCTTGGGAGGGCTCAGCTGGAACTGGATCAAACCAATGCGAGCCTTCTCCATGCGAGCGGGTCCGCCAGCGTTCTTGAGCACGGGCTGGGTGAGGACCAGACCGTCAACAAGCTCACTGTCCTCGATCGTTCCGCCGACTCGCTTGACAATTCGAATGTTCTTAAGGTCGACGTTGTCGGCAGTCTTCAGGTCGATGGTCTTAGTAACAGAGTTGACCGCCATTGGGCCAAGGAGGTTCGAGTATTGTGAGACAATCTTGGACGACAACGAGGTGTTGGCGGCCTGAAGCAGCGAGGCGGTATCGCTGAGGGTGATGGGAAGGGACATTTCGTGAAGAACCTCGACGGCGGCGGCGGCGGCTCGCTGGAAAGCCTCGGAGATGACAGAGGGGTGGATGCCCTTGGAGAGAAGTCGGTCGGCAGCACCAAGCAGACTTCCGCAGATAACTACGACGGATGTTGTACCGTCACCAGCTTCCACATCCTGAGCGCCAGAGAGATTAACCAGCATCTTTGCTGTGGGGTGCATGACCGCCATGCTCTTCAGCATAGTGTTTCCATCGTTTGTGATAATAGTCTCGCCCTTTCCACCTCGAATCATCTTGTCCATTCCTCGAGGACCGAGAGAGGTTCTGATAGCATCGGCGACGGCTATTCGACCGTTAGTCTAAGTAAAGCTTGTTGGTGGACCGAAGGCGCCATACCTCGAGCGGCGACGATGTTGGAGGAGCGCACCGCCATGGGCTTCTCCTTATCCTTTTAAGATAGTCAGCGGGGGGAGCTCAAAAGCTTGATAGAAGCTCTACATACTCGGAAAGTAGCATTGCTAGAGCCACCCGCTACAAGGGCTGGAGCTGCGGCCGGGGCAGACATTTTTTGAGAATAATTTGGCGGTCCCTGGAATCCTCAAAGTAAAAGTGATGTTGATGGCGGGGCTTTGTAGGAACACGACTGGACTTCTTGGAGATGTCCCACCTTCTCCTAGGCTGCCCTACTCCGCCATAGAATTGTCAACCTAGAAATTTTGGATCGGGGGTACAGATCATCCAGCTCCGAGGGGCTCCTTGAGCTAACCCTGTAAGGTTTAGCCTACCTATCCTTTGCGTGGGTGCAAGCAGCAGCCTCCATTGCGTGGGTCCGTGCTCCAAGCTCAAGGCAACTCACAGATTACGGAAGGCCTTCGGTGACACCTCTAACCCCAAACAACCACGACGCCTACGCAACGACAATCCAACTTCACCTCTCTCTTCCGCATAGATATCTCATCAACATCCGCGCTTCGACTCGATACGTACTCTGATACTGCGTAATATTGTTAGACATATTGGAGACCCGCGGATTTCATCATGGTCAGTTGCCGTGGTATCAAGGAAGCTTCATAGTGTACCATACTGACTACCTACTCCAGCCTTCCGCAACCGGTTCAAGCTGGGAGAAGTACCAGAAGAACTTTGCCGACGATGAGGTAGAAGAGAAGAAGATCACACCTCTAACAGACGAGTACGAGCAGCTCATCCACGACAACAATGCGATCAGTTGACTAACTCATCTACAGGGATATTCAGGTCCTCAAGACCTATGGTGCCGCGCCTTACGGAACATCTCTTAAGAAGCTCGAGAAGCAGATCAAGGAGAAGCAACAAAGTGTCGATGAGAAAATCGGTGTCAAGGTTGGACGGACCATTTATCTATGCCATTACACAATGCTAACCCATAATAGGAATCCGACACAGGACTTGCGCCACCCCATCTATGGGATGTCGCCGCCGACCGTCAACGAATGTCCGAGGAACAGCCTTTCCAGGTGGCTCGCTGTACCAAGATTATCGCTGACGAGAAGGGAGACGAGTCCAAGAGCAAATACGTTATCAACGTCAAGCAAATCGCTAAGTTCGTCGTTCAGCTCGGAGAGCGAGTCAGTCCTACGGATATCGAGGAGGGCATGAGAGTTGGTGTCGACCGCAACAAGTACCAGATCATGCTTCCTCTACCACCCAAGATCGATGCGAGCGTTACAATGATGACCGTGGAAGAGAAGCCTGACGTCACCTATGGCGATGTTGGTGGTTGCAAGGAGCAGGTTGAGAAGCTGCGAGAAGTCGTGGAGATGCCTTTGCTATCCCCCGAGCGTTTTGTGAACCTCGGTATCGACCCTCCCAAGGGTGCGCTGCTCTACGGCCCCCCCGGAACCGGAAAGACCCTCTGTGCCCGAGCTGTCGCCAACCGAACAGACGCGACCTTTATTCGAGTCATTGGTAGCGAGCTGGTCCAGAAGTACGTCGGTGAAGGTGCAAGGATGGTCCGAGAGCTGTTCGAGATGGCACGGACAAAGAAGGCTTGTATCATCTTCTTTGACGAAATCGACGCTATTGGCGGTGCTCGATTTGATGATGGTGCTGGTGGAGACAACGAGGTTCAGCGAACTATGCTGGAGCTTATTACGCAACTCGACGGTTTCGACGCCCGAGGAAACATCAAGGTCATGTTCGCCACCAACAGACCTTCAACACTAGACCCTGCCCTTATGCGACCTGGACGTATTGATCGAAAGATCGAGTTCTCACTGCCCGATCTCGAAGGCCGTGCCAACATTCTCCGCATCCACGCCAAGTCCATGTCTGTCGAGCGCGACATTCGATGGGAGCTTATCTCCCGTCTCTGCCCCAACGCAACGGGTGCTGAGCTGCGCAGTGTGTGCACTGAGGCGGGAATGTACGCCATCCGCGCAAGGAGAAAGGTTGCCTCGGAGAAGGACTTCCTCAGTGCGGTCGACAAGGTTATCAAGGGCAACCTCAAGTTCAACTCGACGGCGACGTACATGCAGTACAACTAGACATACATACCATAGCGTGGGGTGTAATTTAATGCGGTGTATGAGTAAAGGGCAATTGTATGGCGGGATTATAGACGTCACAATGAACAAATTGCTTCCACATATTCTGTCTCGTAGCTTGAGTGTATCGAGTTTCTTCATAAAGCCATGAAAACCGTAGTTTTGATGTCATGTTAATATCTACAGAATCTGCCTATTTATAATTATTCCCAGAGACCGCTTGCCGTTCAAATGCGTCAAAACAAGAGCCATCGAGGTCCATCAACCGTAACACCGTTCCCCGCCAAATGCTTGCCCGCGCAATGTATGTAATAGAGTCCATTTCCGTCCTGTCCAAAAACTGCGAGCCCTTGGCTCCAACCTATGCTGCATGACGAGGGAAGGTATATATGCCCAGCGCAGACCCGAGGAAACCATCATTATTCGTCAATAAACTCCCATGATTGTCGTACATGTCCCAAATCACGAGCTTTCCATTCTGGAAAAGCAACCCAAACATGTTACATCTCCTTCTGCACCTCGCTCGATACAGCAGCGACTGCACACTACAGCCTGGTGTCCAACAGCATCCCATCCCTTGTTTGCTTGTTGTCCTCCACTCGTAGCATTCTTCTTGGGTTGTTGTGATTGTGGTTCGGTGTCAACATCGTCCATGTGGAAGGATCTTGAGAGCACTTCTTGTTCTGAGAGTACAGAACCCCCATCCAGGTTCCACCCATGACATTCTCGGATACAAACAAAGCATGCGCGTTCGCCACACCCCTGACAGTCGGCAAAAGAGTCTAGATCGGATTTCTTGGTTGGTCTGCGGTGGCAGATGTGACAAGGAGCAAGCAGAGCGCTTGTCACCTTAGGCTTGGCAAAGGCGGGCTGAACCTGTAGCGTCTTAAGCTGTGATGAGCGCCGTCTCCGGTGGGTAGTGTTGAGAGGGTAATTAGAGGCGTTAAAATCGTCGGTAATGTGAATGTCATCGTCCGTGATACGGGCTCGCTTGCTTAGGGGAAGAACCTTGCGGGAGGCGAGTTCTGGCCGCTGGTTGAGGATATAAAAGTCCTTGGACTCGTCTGAAGGGTACAAAGGGTATGTAGATCGATCATCGTCGTCGCTCCATCTTCGCTTGCATCCTGGGTGGAGGTCTTCTCCGACAAAGGGCATTGTGGGATGCTATTGCCAGTGGTGCTTATCCCGGGCACTCACGGCGCGGCAAAATCGAGTATGAGGGAAGGAAAAGTGCCTAGCAAAGGTCGGAGGCGACAGCAATTGTTGTGTTGAGTTTGTAGAAGCGAGAGAGCGTAGGAGGTGGTCGAGTAAGAGAACGTGGAGGTGAGAGGAGCAAGTTGAGAGAGTTGGGATTGAAGGGGAGTGGTTGAGAGGAGCGACGGCTACTGGTCAACTACGGAAGGCACCTGCTGCCACCTTGAAAAGAGTGGTTCCTTTTTCGGGAGGTGGAGGGGGTTGTCCATTAACGCTGTGGCGCTAGCTGTTTATCGTCCAATGACAAGGGAGGGAGCCTTTGAACGTGAGTGGTGAACCACTAGAGCCAAGCATCTCGACGGCGGATAGAGACGGGTTGCCTGCCATACAGTATTGGAGCGTGAATGATCAATATCGTTTTCACGCATTTTTATAACTCATTTTTAAAAGGTTTCGTACTTGAGGCTCAAAGGAGGTCAAAAGTAAGGACCGTTTGTAACGGCAAAGTGTACAATAAATAAAGAATTGTCTATACCTCTACGGATAACATGCAGGGTTTCAACCAGCAACAAACCACATTTGATGACCCCAGACGGTGTCACAACCAGCCATTGCCGTGGAGTATGCATAACAGCCATACTCCAGTAACTCCGTAAAGACCGCCTGAGCACATTCTCGATGTCAACCAGGTAGACCCTAACGACTCTATCATGGCTAGATAGCAAAGTAGAGCCAATCTTTTGAGAGATACATCATAACGTATCCATTCATTAACACAGTAACCACATGTTTCAAATGGTACCTAAGAAGAAACTAGCAAGTGCTGCACATCTTATCACACGGCCAACATGCATATCACCCCTGCGACGACTCCAAGTGTAGTACTGTCGAATAAGGTATTGAAAACGATTCATCTGATTTACACTCTAACATCCACCTCCGGCTTCCGTCCTTCCACGACCAGACTTCTTTTCTACCCGCCACCGCCGACAAAGGAGCTGCTCTAGGGGGCGACTAGTATACAAATGAGATTTTGAGATCTTGCCCGTTTAGCGGCGGACCTTGACCTCCTTAGGGGGGTCGTAGGCGATCTTTCGAGACTTCAGCCAAGCCCACTTGTATCGCTTAACCCACACACTGACAGCCCACATAGAGGCAGAAACGACAAGAACCTTCATACCCATTCGCTTTCGGTCGTCCATCTCGGGCTCGGCAGCCCAGTTGAGGAACTCGACAACGTCCTTGGCCATCTGAGAGGTGGTGGCAGGGGTCTCATCCTCGTACTCGACGAGGCCTTCGTAGAGGACACGAGCCATGGCGATACCGGTACCGGGGAAGTAAGGGTTGAAGTTCATGCCGGGAGCGACCTGAACACCAGCAGGGGCCTCCTCGGGGTAACCAGTGAGCAAGCTGAAGATGTAATCACAGCCACCGTGGCGGGCCTTGATGATAAGAGACAGATCCGGGGGCAGGGCACCGTTGTTGGCGAATCGGGCAGCCTCCTCGTTCTTGTAAGGAGGAAGCATGTAGTCGGCCAGCTTTCCGGGACGCATCTGGATCTCGCCCTGCTCATCGGGCTCACCGGGGTACTCGTTCTCCTCGGCAAGGGCCTTGGCCTCATCAACGGTCAAGACGGAACCGACCAGAGCTCGGTAGGGGATTCGGCTAAGAGAGTGGCAGGACTGGCAAACCTCCTGGTAGACCTGGAAACCACGGCGGAGACTAAGGGGAGTTAGCAATTCGACCTCGTGTTTCAATGGGAATCGATGGCATCTTACGCCTGGTGGTCGAAGGTCTTGAACCACTTGTTGTGAACCCAGGGGTACTTGGTAGCGTGAAGACTATAATGATGCTGTTAGTAATTGGTGATGCAATAATCGTACGGATCATCGATGGACAGCATTTATGCCTCATCACCCAATTTAGGACGACGTAGAAACGCGACAATCGAGAACCGAGGGTATTACGTACCCCTCCTCAGCAGGAGTCATGGCAAAGGCCACGGGTCCATAGAGATGATAGTACCAGGCAATGGAGCCGAGGGCGAGGGAAGTCGAGGCGGCGGCGGCCACGTTCAATCGGGTGGCAGTGGCATCACCAGCGGCGCTGGAGCTCGAGGAAGCGGCACGCTGCAAAGAAAATACGGTCAGCAATGGTGTACAGGTAATTGAGGCCCTTTATGATGCGATTGGCGTGGTTGCGATATGTTGAGGTTCGTGTTGATGATCTCTCGGCAAACGGGAAGCTCGTTCACCAAGGCGGGTTGAGATTGGTGGTAGGATCGTGCCATACCTTGGAGACAGCAGAAGGGCCGTTCCGGAGGCCATTGAAGGTGCGCGTCGAGCGCAAACACGACCTGGCAAGCATTATGGGCGAGCTAGACCGTCGCTGCTGCGATCGAAAGTGAGACGGCGAGATGGGGAGGTCGTTCTCGGAGTCGGAGGGCAAAAGGGCTCAAGCAGAGATCATTAGCATCAGACAAAATCCTATCGAGCGTTCCAATAAGCCGATGCTGATTGGATGCGGGTCGGATACGGGTCACGTGTTTGACCACTCTCGCCTTGCTCGGCTGAACGGGCAGGTGACTTCCGCTATTCTACCTTCCAAATTTTTCCGACTCCCGGGTTAAAGTCGGGTTGGATGGTGCATGACCCAGGCAGGCTAGGCAGGTTGTAGCTGCCCCAAGCTCGGCTGCCCGTGGCGATGGGAAATTACAGAAATCAACCAAGCCAAGCCTAATTGAGTTTCCAACTACTGCCTAATCTGCCTACGACCCCACCCCCACCTTGACTGAACTCATCTTCACACCAAACTTTGATATTCTTTTGTCTACAATCTTCAACTTTTCCTTTTAGACTTGGTGATCACCAGATCAGGCATATTTGCTCTTTACTTCATAGCGACTTATACCTTCTTCACTTTCTTATAGAATGGCTTCTTCCGACAAGGTCTTTTCCCTCGAGGGAAAGAGCCTCAAGCTCGACACCGCTGAGGATCTCGAGCCTCATATTGCCCCTCTCCGATCCCAGGATGTTGAAGAAGTCCGCATTTTGGGTAACACTCTGGGTGTTGGCGCCTGCAAGCTTCTCGGTGAGGTCCTCGCGACCAAGAAGAACCTCCGAGTATGTCAATATGTTTTTTCTTCTATTCCAAACCTCTGCTAACACATGTTACCCCAGATCGCCAATTTCGCCGATATCTTCACCGGTCGACTCCTTAGCGAGATCCCCGACGCTATCTCTTCTCTCCTCACTTCCGTTCTCAACCTCCCCAAGCTCAACACTATCAACTTGAACGACAATGCTTTCGGTTTGAACGTCCAAGCGCCTCTTGTGGCCTTCCTCGCCGCTCACGTCCCTCTTCAGCACCTCTACCTTAACAACAACGGTATGGGTCCTCATGCCGGTATCCTCATCGCCGATGCGCTGTCGGAACTTCACGCCAAGAAGGAGGCTGCACGAAAGGAGGGACAGGAGGTTCCTGATCTCGAGACAGTCATCTGCGGCCGAAACCGACTGGAGAACGGAAGTATGACGGCTTGGGCAAAGACCTACAGCCTGCACAACAAGATCAAGGTGGTCAAGATGGTTCAGAACGGTATTCGACAGGAGGGTATCTCGCATCTCTTGACAGAGGGTCTCAGCCACGCCTCCGAGCTCAAGGTTCTCGACCTGCAAGATAACACTTTCACCGTCTCCGGTGCTAGGGCCCTGTCCAAGGTCGTTTCCAACTGGACCACACTGCAGGAGCTCGGAGTTGGCGACTCTCTGTTGGGTCCCAAAGGTGGTGTCCTCGTGGCCAATGCGCTATCTAAGGGCAAGAACGCTAAGCTCGAGATATTGCGATTGCAATTCAACGAGATCACTGCCAACGGTATCAAGGGTTTTGCCACTGCCGCCAAGGAAGGCCTGCCTGCCCTGAAGCGAATTGAGATCAACGGCAACATTCTCACCGAGGACGACGAGTCTATCCTCGCTCTCCAGGAGCTTCTCGACGAGCGCAAGGAGAAGTTTGCTGGCGATATCGTCAACGAGGACGAGTGGGGCGTTGACAGCCTGAGCGACCTCGAGGAGCCTGACAGCGAGGCCGAGGAAGAGGAAGAGGAGGAAGAGGAGATCGAGCCTGAGGAGCGTGCCGAGAAGCTGATCAAGGAGGCTGAAGAGGCCCAAGAGGAGCCTGTTATCGCCTCCAAGGACAAGGAGGTGGACGAGTTGGCAAAGAAGCTCGAGAAGACTGAGATTTAGACATGGATATAGATGAACTGCATGATGATGACCATTCACTTCGCAAGGCACAAATGGAATTTGATACCCCTTTTACAATGATTTGGATGAGCAAGCAGTAGATCAACGATGAAATACACTGCATAAATACAAAGCTGGAGTTTTCTATTTGACAGTGATTTTTCCTAGTACTGCCAGCTGTCTTGATGGGGATACTATCATCGTCGTGTTTTGGGCCTGGTAGAGTTGGGCACCCTTACAGTCTACACCTTCAAGGCTGGTTCCAAAAGGTCGCCTGCTTGTAATCATCTAATAGGACATCATATATCTGGGAGCAGGAATGTATATGGAAAATAAGAGTTGAGTAGTAGTGTTGTCACACAGATTGACCTATAGACCAACACGGATTACGGATTTGCAAAGATGCCAGGCAATAAGATGTATTGGTTCAAACTACATAGATAGGAGATAGGCTTCAGAATTACATAGGTCGAATATCACACTCATCAGGAACATCTCGTGAGTAGCGGCAGTCGTAGGAGGCATATGTTAAGGGGGACGACGTACCTCTGGCGAACCAAGTTGCTGCCATCGTGCTCTCTCTAGTAAGAACGTATAGTGTTAGCACACACTGCAAGAACTCAACGTGGGTTGTACAAGAACAGGGAGTGAAGTAGTTTGCAAAATGAAAGCTCCGCCAGCGCCGTCCAATCCATTTCCTTTAAAAGCCAGTCTCTCGTTATAATCTCGTCCATCCTGACAACCATACGAATAAACAGCAAAATGCCATACAATAGCTAGTTCCATGCTCCCAGTAATAATTCCTTTCCTGTACGCTTGTTCGCGTACATAACCTGTCCACCGTACAAATGATCCAATCTCTCCTCGCGAGCTTCTATGTAAAGCGACCGTTGACTTTTGGCCATGCTATTCTGTTGCTCGGTCTGGAGGAGATGGTGATTATTTACATAACATCCATCGTGTCCGCCTCAGGTGCTCGGAACCCCTGGTAAGCGCCATATTGGGTTGCCATCTCCATGAGCTGCTGCTCGCGGGCATAGTCGGGGCCCATGTACACAGGGTCCGTGGCTTGGGAATAAAGGCCGTAGGTGCTCCTAGGCTGGCTGTCCCGGGCCTCTCGTTCACGCTCTCTTCGCATAAGTTCCTCGTATCCAGAAGCCATGTATGGCTCCATCTCAGGTTCTGTGTTGCGAACCCACCTACCATCGCCTGCTTGAACTTGGGTACCATCCAGACTCATAACTTGTTGCTGCTGGCTCAATCGTTCGTAACGCAAGCGGGCGAGTTGCTCCTCCTGTTCCACGGTAGTGCTACTCCATGCGAGAGCCGGAATATCGCCGCCATTTCCAGGAGGGCAAATGTTCCAAAGCTCGACAAGTCTCTCTTGCTGGGCAGTTTCCGCAACCTTGAACAGCTGGAGTTGCGAAGGTGTAAGTGTAGCCGGGTTGATGCCATGGTATTGCAGGATAGCCTCAACGCTAGGGCCTTGGGTCTGGGGTGGCTCTGAGGAACGACGAGGGGTATCTTGCTGAGTTGCTTGTGGCCTTGCAATATGAGCAGAGTGAGTATAGTGGACGGAGGTATAGATGATGGGTTCAGCGTGGTCTGCCTGTGGCTCTTGTTGAGGGACAGGGGCAGGGGCAGGCTCGGGAACCGGGTTGAAGGTGAGGTTGCGGGCCAAGAGAGCAGCGAGCTCGTCCTGTTGCATGCTAGACTGAGAAAAAGCCATGGTTGTTGATTTGCTGTGATCATGTTAGCAAGTGGTACATAGTTTAGTTGAAGGGAAATATTAGATACCAAAGGTGGTCGAGTTTGCGAAGATATCTGAGGTAGTATTCAATGAGAGAGGACACCACAATTTATTGTCGTATGTTTTGGTATCTGAATACAAAGGAACGATATAGCTGAGAGTTAGAAGATATCCTGAGGCCGTCTGCCTATTTCAGGTCGATATGCTTGATATGATGCTTGGCTGGGGTGGCAAGGAACGCGGAGGGGAGCGAGGTACGGAGGTGTTTCGGGATCATGCGAAGGTGAAGAAACGAACAGGAGGTTCTTTTTTATTTGGGAGCTAAGCTAAGCTTTTGACAAGTAGTCAAGTAGCGGAGAAGAAAAGTAGAGCAGCCAGAAGAGAGAAGAGAATGGATATAAAAAGGGGAGTTGAGAGGATTGTCTCGTCTCTTGGCTCAAAAGACCCTTGATTAGGCGTTGACTTTGGAGGGGCTTGTCTAAGAGCGGTGGACCGTTGGGTCGAGTTGCAGGGAGCGCACGGGGGAAGTGGGGAGACAAGAACGCCTGAGACGATCTTTTGATATGCGCTTTATGCGGTAAATAGAGTGAACTACAAGGGAGTATTCAAGAATGTCGAGGCTCTTCTTTGTGGTTGAGGTAAGTACCTAGAACAAAGACGATTGTTGTTGTCGTTGTTGTTGATTTGAAAGAATCAAGAATATCTTTAAACGTGAATCGCGGGGGATATCAAAAAACAAATGGAGGGGCAAAATAAAGGAAACGACATGGAACGTGGGACAGCGGGACACGCCTTCCACTTCAGGCTCAAGCAGGCACCATTTCAGGTCATGACGCAGTGAAGGAACAACTGACACAGGCACATGGCACATGATGGCCACTATGACAACATCCACTCTATGCTACACCAAACTCGATACTTTCTCTATCATTCTTTGTATATTGATATTCAACTTGAAACACATTTACATTATCTCTACTATGAATCTCTACCTATTGAGGCAGCATTAACTAGTTCACTGGCCTCATTCACCTCTTCACGCAAGGATTCAGTCATCCAACAGCTTCAACCCTGGTCTCATTGACCTTGTGTGACCCAATAAGCCTGTGCCACACGGCGATGGGCACACGCTAATTGCTCTGCTTTACTTTAGTTCAACGCCGACATGGGCTGTCTGATGCATTTGCATTCCGTTTCCGAATCATCTGCTTTGACGTGTTTAACTCGATTCGACCACGTTCTCTAAAGCCTCCCAAGACTGATCATCTTCTCACCTCAAACACAGGCCGCATTGCTAGAACTCTGGTTACATTCATGAATGTCTCTCCCCTCTTCATTAGCTCGCGTCAGGCCTCAACAAACTCGCCAAACCTCAGACTCACCGCTAGCCAGCGAAACGGTCATACATTGATTTTACAGTGGTCTTTTGTGGCTCCTCAAGGGTCAACGCTATGAACTCTTACCAGTCTAAGGGGAAGCATGCGAACTTGACGGCGTGCTCTAGAATTGGGTCTTGACTTGATGTTGGGCCCGTCCATCTCACCTTTGAAGTCGGTCAACAGCTCATGATCTTTCAGATGTTCATGAAGTTGAGCAGTAAAGATATCATAATGCTGGTGTCATGAAATATTGTGTAACCAAGAACCAAAACTAAACTGTAAATCATCTCTAAAGCCCCATCTTATGTCGGTTCAATACCGAGGCCTAGACTCTCCAAGGATGTGTAGATCTAGAACTCTAGACCTCCCATTTCTAAAACTTGTGCTGCAGGGGAAATCGATGTCACACTGGAGGGGCTAATGGATCGTCCCACAAGCCACTCCCGCTTACAGCCACATAGCCACATCTCTTTCTCAAGGCGAGGCTGGAAGTGTGGCGCTTGGTCTGTGGCTCAAAAGCTCACACCTCAGGCATCCACATCCCCAGCCTTGCAGTGTACCGTCAACTGCAACACGCAGCTCCAGGCTGCCTAGGTGAAGGAAGCTCCAAGCCAACGCCATTGCAAACATCTCGACAACACAGCTCTCCTCCTCCACCCAATTCTCACCAGATCTCCTCTTCCCTGTCGATTTACACTTTATCAACTTGACGAGAGCATTCAGACAAAATGGTAAGCAAATCACACATGTCTTTAGACATGCCTGTCGTCATCGAGGGATAGCTTCAAGTGCTGACCTAGCTTCTCTATTCATACAGACGTCGATAGGCACGGGTTATGATTTGCTCAACTCCATCTTCTCGCCTGATGGACGTAACTTTCAGGTCGAATATGCAGTCAAGGCAGTAGAGAGTGGAGGTACTTCGATCGGTATCCGAGCCAAGGACGGTGTCGTCCTAGCTATTGAAAAGGTCGTCGCATCCAAGCTCCTAAAACCCGGCGCCAACAAGCGCATTGCTACTATCGATAGCCATGTCGGATCTGTATGCCAACCCTTCTCTACAGCTGGTGTGCTCAAATGTTGATACTGATCCCACCAGGTGTCTTCCGGTATGGTTCCCGATGGACGTCACTTCGTCGACCGCGCCCGCGACGAGGCCCAGAGCTGGCGACAGAACTTCAAGACTCCCATTCCTACATCCGATCTGGCCAGCCGCATGGGTGGTTACCTCCAGGCCTACACCATGTACGGATCCGTTCGACCATTCGGTATCACCGCCATCCTAGGCGGCTACGACACCCCCGAAGAGACTCCCGTCGATGGCGAGGTTGGCTCAGGACCAAAGTGTGGCGCTGGCGGCAAGGTTGATGGCAAGCACGGCGGACCGTTCCTCTACATGATCGAGCCCAGCGGTATGTACTGGGGTTACTACGGAGCTGCCACAGGCAAGGGCCGACAGGCTGCCAAGGCCGAGCTCGAGAAGCTTGACCTGCCCGCCGGCAAGATCACCCTGGAGGAGGCTGTGAAGGAGGCCGCACGCATCATCTACGTAGCGCAGAAGGACAACAAGGACAAGGATTTTGAGCTGGAGATGACCTGGATCAGCGGACCTGATGGTCCCACCAAGGGACGGCATGTCGAGGTGCCAAAGGAGCTGCGAGAAGAGGCTGAGCGATTAGCAAAGGCCGAGGACGAGGACGACGATGATGACGACGACGAAGAGGATGCCAAGGATGACAAGATGGAGGATTAGAGAACGAGCTGTGTCAAGAAGCAAAATTAAGGCACTTGTACTATCACGATGACGAGGTCATAGAATTTAATGGTTCATCTGCAGGCATCCGAATTACTTACGGGATGTCTAACTTTTGATTTTGCGCTATCTACATGAGAGTACTTCTATTAGGGTATCAGGATTGGGATTGCGAGGCTGCGTTCTGGCACCAGTTGTTCCAGTCAGCAAAGAAGGATGTCTGGAGCTTGGCCTCGCCGAGCACCCAGTCCGACTGTGTCTTGGCATACACGACTGCCACGTCCTTGATTTTAGTCTTGTCCGCAGCGAAGAGGGCTGACGCAACGATGAGACTTGCCGCGCTGGCAGCCTTTGCGTATGCGTGTGCGTTGTCTTGACCAGCAGCCTCGTGGATCTCGAGCAACAGACCCAGTAGGTCATCCGGCTCGGGGACTTGAATCTCCTGGCGGTTGCTGCGTGCCTTTCGAAGGGCCTTTTGGTAGTTGAGGATAATCTCGCAGGCACGAGCGGAAAGGGGTTTTGTGCTGGTCGTGCGCATGAGGTTGAGGAGGGGTAGAAGCAGGGCGAATGACAAGGGGCCGAGGGACTCGTTGCGGACGTAGATATCGAGGAGGTCGAGGATGCGGTGCTTGAAGTTGATAACGGACTGCTTGGCCTCCTTCTTCTGCTTCTTAGAGTCGTTAGTGCGGTCCTGGATGCGTGGCTTAATGGCCGCGGCAAGCTGCTCGTCGATGGCGAACATCTCAGAATCGGACATGTCGCCCTCTGATTCTGATGACTCGGCATTGGCGTCCTTGTCTAGGCGATGGCTCTTGAGGAGCTTCTCAAGGGCGTTCTCCAACTCTTCAGGTTTGTCGAATTCGCCTTCTTTTTCCTCGTCCTCGTCCTCTTCTTCATCCTCCTCTTCCTCTCCGCTCTCGTCATTTGCCTCGTTGAGGTCAACAAACTCGACATCAGAGTCAATCTCGATATCTGAGTTGTCCTCCTCATCAGCATCTGTTCCCTCTTCATCCTCATCCTCATCAACTTCCATCTCGTCTTCTCCAGTGCTAAACAACTCCTTTTGGCCCTTGGTGCTCTCGCTAGACGAGAGAGGACCAGTGAGGAGCCCCAGACCTCCAGCCGAGACCTGAGGTGTGAAGGCGTCGAACACTTGCTGGGAAACCTGGCGCATGAGTGACGAGGGTCGTGCTACCATGGACAACAGGATCTCGACGACAAGCTCTGATGTACCGGCTTCGCTCTCGGCAGGCTTGCCCTTCTTGAGGCGGTCGGAGTACTGGGCAAGGTCGTTTAGAACCTCCATAGCATCAGGATCCTCGTTGTAGAGCTGGAAGACAGACACAGCATGCAGCATTGCGAGACTCTGGAAGAGACTCTTCTCGTTGTCATCCGTCGCCTTGCGCTTTAGTAGCTTTTGCATCCTCGACAGCGCCTCCTGGACGGCAGTCTTGATCTCCTCAGACATTGCCACCGAGTCAGGGTCAATGGACGACACAGCAAGGCATAATGTGCCGTAATCCTCGGTTCTTCGGCTAACCTTGGCAAAGGAGGATTCAAGACGAGTTCGGCAAAGCTCTCGCACACCCTCTGTCAGGGCATCTGCGGGGATGTGCTTGGGTTGGGCGTATGCCAACTGAGAAAGTTCTTGCAGGGCAGCAGAGAAGACGTTTTGTTGGATTTTGCCGGATGATGACGCTGAAGCGTTAAGGGTTTTGGAAAGATAGTCGACGTAGACTCGGAGGGTAGAGGTAGCCTGTGCCGTCTCTTGTTGGTCAAGCGTACCCAAGGGTTTTCGGATAATCTTGATCGTCTCTTCGCCAGTTTCTCCAGATACATTCAGTAGGATTCTGTCTATAGTCTTGGTGTTTGTTCGTTGGTCGAAGTTGTAGGCGCCGTTCTTGCCTAGCAGACTCTTCAGAATAGGTAGGAGTGTCGAAGGGTGGGCAGATGTTAACGACTCGATTGCCTTGAGGGCCTTGGTCGCTGCTCGGTGCAGATATCGGTCCTCCTTGGCGGCTTGGTTCATGAGGCAGAGGGTGAGGTTCTTGCTGAAGAGAGCCTCGAGGTGGGCAGGGAGGTCGACGAATCCCTCCAACATCTTCTGGAAGACCATAAATCCTTTGAATTTCTGGCCTTCGGTGGCGCTTTTAGAGAAGAGGGAGTCTATCAACGTTAGCTATTATCTCGGAATGGGCTGTGATCAACTTACCATCCACCACGCGTGCCCAGAATTGCTCAAACTCTGCAGCGCCAGCTTCTCCCTCCCTGGTGTAGTGTGCCAGGACAATATCCCATACATAGTGCAACTGAGCAGTCCAGCTAGCCTGCTTGTTCTTCTGGCCGCGCTCATTTTGGTCCTTGTCGAAATCCTGAAAGCTTTCTCGCAGAACCGCAGCAAGGTCACTAAATGACTTCTTGGAGAGGGGTTCGCGCCAGGGCTTGACCTTCAAGTCAGGGAACCGGCTGAGGGTAACAAGCCAGATGGCCACGCCTTCGGGAGTCTTGGCCAGGTTGGCTTCGGCAACCCTCTCGAGCGTAGATTCAGCTTGCTTTTTATTCATCTGCTCGACGGACTGGACAATAATCCAGCCACATTGTGATCGCAGCCACACCTTCTTGCTACCCAGCTTCAGAAGCAAGTCAAGAACCGTGTTCCACCTCGAGATGTCGCGGAAGAGAATTCCAGCACGAACAAAAGACTCGATACCGAAAAGCTGTCCAAACCAGTGGTCCCTTTCCTCTTGTCCAGGAATGTTTCCAACAGCCTGGGTCTTCTCGGTCAAAATTTGGAGGACCTTGTCGAAAGTGAGCTCCTCGTACTTCGAATCGGCGATGGCTTTTTCACCAAAGAGCTGTCCGAGAAGCTCGGTAAGCACCAGGCTGAAGCCGAGGCGCGAGGCATTGCGGCCACTTGCGAGCCCACGGAACAGGCGACGATCGAGATGTCGTTGCATGACAGCCTCAGAGACAACCTCTTCGCCTAGAAGGCTAGAAATAATGCAATCAGCAGCCTCAATTCGGTCATTGGAGTCTTCGCTTCCAAGAAGGTTATAGACATCAGCTTCGCGCTTGCGCTCGTCGCCAACTGGCGTCTCGACGAAGGGTGTTTTCTCAAAGGGTGTTTTCTCCAAGGTTGGCTTCGGTTTGGATTTTTGGCTGGCTTTCGCAGAGGAGTCTGAATCGTTCTTTGTGCGCTTTAGGGGATTCTGTACGCCATTGGAGCCATCCTTGGCTCCGCGCTTTCTTTTGCTACCCATGTTCGGTCGTGGATGGGGTTGGTTGTTGAGGCGCAGATTTACTTGCTATTTCTACGTTGATCTTATCGCGACAGCGTTGGCGATACTTTTTCAAAAAATTACAGGGACTCGAGAGTTCTGCCAGCGTCGACCGCCAAAAAGTCACCCCGCGACCCCACTAACTGACGTAGAGGTCTTCTACAGCAGACCAGGTACACTTCTCATGACTGGTAATTATATTAATATAGTAGTTTCAACCAGTTTCCTGAACGTGTTTTTTTCCCGTCTGGTTTTCGATGTTATGCGAATCTTAGAGCTAGTTCTTCATTGAGTGGTCTCCGAGTTAGCTAGGGTCCTATCTTATCTCCGGTTTTACTTACCCTAGGTAGGTAGGCCTAGAACATCAAGTGTCTGGAACTTGAAAGCTCAGATGGTGATGCCGATATTGTTTGCTTTTTATCGGTTCTGACTTTCTTAATTACAAGTGGCATCTCTATTTATCGTTTGTTTCTTGGGGTTTCATATGCTTTCCACGGCGCCTTCACTCATACATAGCGATCAACCATATATGGAGTTCTTGTCATGGGTTAAAACGGTTGCCTTCCTAGTGAGAATGAGAGTATGCGAGAAACAAATTATTACATGCGCAGTTGATGGGTTGATATATATATATCTGTGTTCTCTAATAACAATCTTAATTTATGCAAGCAGGTGATATAAGATACCTTGGTTGCTATGGTCATATGAAATAACCACATACAAAACTTGTAAGGCATCCATCCCATGGGCGGAACGACGAAGACTGAACAAATGGCGGGTATAAATGTCACTAACGCCTCTATATTATTGAATACTATCTTAGCAAGTCGTGTAGTCGTAGCTCAAGCTTCCTGGTATAAATATCTTGGTCTCAGTCAACTCTAGTCCTTGATGCTACACACCAGACAGGTCTTAACATATCCTCGGTATTGCCTGGCTAATTATTCGTGTTTTCACGATATACCTCTCCACTGCTGATGAATTGAATAAATGGCATCGATACACCCCTATTACTTGGTCTTGCCATGACAGGGCACATGGTTGAGCTCCTATCGTGGAGTTCCACCAAGTATCGTGATTATTTCGTCTCCAAAATTTGAGGATACCTAGCCAGCAGCTTACCTCCGCATCAGTCACACATGGTGTACTGCTTTCTTTTATCCGGGGCCAAATCTCTCTGGATGTAACTTCGGTCGTATTCAATCCTTTGCTGCCCCTATTAAGAACCGAGATATGCCTCCTAAGTAATGTGCATTCTTCCTGAGCAACCAAGGGTGAATAAAACACCAAGCTCAACTCAGCATTACAAAGTTGATGCATAAATGCTGAGAGCTAGGTGTTTGGCTTCCGTGTTACATCGGCGGTTGTGGAAACCAGGCCATGTTTCACTGACAGGTTGCTGAGTTACTACCTTGACAGGGTCCCGTTGAGGTTTGATATATGTAGGTAGATCAGTAAGATCTTACCCAATCCCAACCAGTGCGTATTCAACCCTGCTTAATTCGAGACAATGTTTCGAGCAGAAATTATTTGGCTGAGCTAAGTTTCGCTTACCTCGGAGTCGGCTCTTTACCCATTGGTTGCGTTCAAGGCCGGATCGTGCTCTCTGGGACAGAGGCTGTTTGATCCTGACCTGAATAAGCTAAATTTGATGACTACGTTGTGCTCCAAGTGGACAATGTTTACCGGCAGATATTGCCAGTCAATACAACGAACATTGAATGTTTGTTTTGACTCCTGAATGAAGCTCCTAAAGTTCAAGCTGCTGTGGAGACGTTGGCATGAATATCACTGCTGTTAAGTTCGCCTTATGCTTGCACAACATGAGGCTCACAATACACCAAGATCCACGCGGTCTTTGCGCTTATACAACACCTGACATGGACATCCATCACAAGATACATGCTGCGGATAACTGCGCCAAATAGCTGACCATCACGCCCAGACGTATTGCAATGCCCACATCGTCTGGAAAATTCTTTGCGCATGCCGTTATTCGCGACGAAGCTAACATTTGGACCCTGAATATCAGAACCGAGTTACCCTGAATTTGGGACTCCGCTCACGACGCCCTCACCTGAGCTTGGATCTCTTCAACAAAACTCGCGACTCCACGGTGGGACCTGGCCGACGCCACAGGACCGGAGCATGCGAATGACTTCAAATTCGCAGGAGCCACTATAGGCCGAAGACGGCGAAGACGGATATTCCCATTGACGCCTCAGGGATCCAGACCTTGTCTGAATACCTCACCTGAGTTTTGGAGACACAGCCGGGTTGGAAGCTTGGACTTACTTCCTCATTTCCGCCGCCTGTTCCGTCGTGCCCGTGCTCGTCAAAAGGCGAGCTGCAAGCTCAGTGCGTAGCACTAGACTACGTGTTCATCCGTCGTACGACCCAGGGGCCATGTTCGTGCTTGAAATACAGATACACAGACCCTATGAGGAGTTATCACTGACCGACGGTATAGCAATGAACATCACAAAAAGTACATGCCAAGCATAACCTTATCGTGTATAAGTCTGACCCATCTTCGGAGATGAAAAGACACAAGGATGAGATTGCAGCACAAGACTCAATTCCTCGAGCAGAGTGACATGGTAGTTAAGCTGTTCAAGGTAAGATTAGTTATGATATAGATTCCTCTCCAGCTTATAGACGTGCGAGTAAGGCGACATTATGTCATTGACGGACGTGTTAAACGCTCGAGTAATTAAGCCAGGTACGTGGGAGCTTTGGTATGCGGAAAGACTGGCATAGCAAGACATTTAATTCAATGCAATGTCTAAGTCTGCAGCCTCACTTGCAAAGACAGCGTGATCAACTGGGGAAATTTGAGTCTATTAAGACGCCAAATTGAATGTTAGTCGATGCACGTGCTAGGAGCTCAAGCGTAGATCGCCCGAGGAACAATTTTAGGATCAAACTGGGGAGAGCCCGGAGACGACAAGGACAGGCCAGAGACGAAGAGAGTCGGTAAAGACATAAAGAGAAGAGAGAGAAGATTGATGGGGCCTCAAAATGAAAAAAGAAAGCAAATACGGACGGCGTCCATCGCCAAGTGATTACAAGGGAGAAGAGGCGTCGAAAAACCCGAGCCACTTTAGTATATCTGACACGTCGTCACCAACAAAGAAAAACGAGAGATGGGGATCGTAGATTGATCCATCAGAGCTTTCTTTGCTGCTTCATGATCCCGGGAGCGTGGGCCACTAGAAGAGGTCAAGGGAGGTGAAGAAGAAGAAGAAGCAAGGAGACGAAGTGCACGTGATCGCGCGTTCAGACCCAGAAAAGACAAGAAAGAGAAAACGCGACACGTAGCTCAATTTGTTTACTTTGAAAGCGGGTGCCAATGTTTACCCCACGAACTGGACTTCACTTTTAGCCAAACATAACCGACACGGAGCTACGCCGTAGGGAACATTCGGCAAAGTTACAGCTCTCTGCCCTTGCCCATTCTCTAACAAAAATCCTGCACACGGCATCACACCATCACATTGATTGAGGGTATTTATCGTCGAGTTTACCCCTCATTCGACGGTCAGGAGACGCTTTTGCGCTGAGTTTTGGTAGGGATGGTGAGCCTTTGGTAGCGTCGGGATGGCTTCTGGGAGGGGTGACGTGGTGGAGCTTAAGCCGTAGTCCATCCCGCATTAGGAGTTGGTGAGGGATCCCAAGTCAAGCTGACGAGCTGCGAACTGACTGCGAGACGAAGCGATTGGGTCGTTGGATGGCGCCTCCGAACTGGGCTGCAGCTCACCAACATGGGCGTGGAACCCGGCTTCTGCGGTACCATTCGTCTCTGGGGAGATGTGAATTAAGTAAACAATCAAATGAGATTCTTAGCAGCAAAGATAAAGGCAGTTGTCGCGTCTCGGCCTTTGATGGCTGGCGAGTGGCAGATGAGCTAGCTATTGATAGGAGCCCTGAAAGCTTACGAAGCCGCAGGCGTTAACTATTTCCTCGCTACACATTCACGACAAAAGGAATGTAAATATACAATAACTGCGCTTATTGGACGTCTGCAATGGCTTTTGATAAGGCTCGGCTCAGACGACCGGCAAAGCACCGTAAATGTCGGATCTAATCACATCCGCCGTATAATTCAGGGACGGTGGCCATTTGCGCACGCGTTGCCCTGTATATAAAACATAACCTCCGATGCGATGACGATCTTTAATAAGAAGAAGTCGACCATGACGTCGAATCTTGAGACGGTGCCAAAGGGGAGATCGGGATTTAAGGTCGTGGATCGACGATACAGCGCACTTGGGTCGTGTCCTCTGGGCCAGCGGCCAACGCAACGGCCAGGAAGTCCCAAGGTCCCAGAAAACCTGGTTGCAAATCCATGTATGGAGGTTTTCAGTAACTAACTTGCAGGGCCGAGCAGATGGGCTGTCAATCTGTCAATGTCGACCAGATTCAGCCATGGAGGTTAATGTAGGTTTGCTCAAATCTGTTATAGCATGGATAGCATAAACCCGGTTTTCAGCTGTGTTATTGTTTGTATTGGCCATGGATAATCCCAAAAGAGGCTTCAAGACGCCACCAAACAGGAAAATCCCCGACAGTGAATTCAACCAAAATACTTGATTGAGACAGTTTGGTCGGGATTGAAATCGAGATTGGCGATCTTGAGTTGATTAAGAAACCTGCTACTGCTTGTTTTGGAACAACTAGGGCCGATCAAGTTGGATGGCGATGGCTGAAAAATAGTGTCTCTCGTCATCGAATTTCGCTAACAGCACGCCGGTTTATGAACACCATCGAACCTTAGTGAACTGACCTAACCATCTTCAAAACTTGAAGTGCGGGACCCTGGAAAAGAGCTCCAACAACACTCCGCTATCGCCAGAGCTTCAATGGAGACAATTTAGTGAGAGGAAAAAAAGAAAAAAAGTCGAGACTTCTAGCCGCCGAGCTCAGACGCTTGTGTGGTCCGGTTCAGGGAATAGAGCGAGAAAAAAAGATAGCGATTTACATACTCCACCAAACATGATGGAGACTCGTAACGGTTGACTTCTGGTTCAGTTCAACATGGGGCAGAAACCGGGTCGCGAGAGCGGAAAGTATGGAGTATTGATCCTTTGTTCGATGTTATCCAAGGAGGCTAATCACAAGGCGATGGATTTGATGTAGCAAAGACAGCCTTGTACAGAGAGCAATGGACCGAGCTTGTTGCTTTGAAACTTGGAGATTCGTGTACGACCTGGGGCTGAATGAACCTGTGTTTCTGATGCAGATGGATGATGATGCTGTATTGATGCGATACTACCTTGACCAGGGGATAAAGAAATACTCAACGCTGAGTCGTCGGATATCGTAGTCACAAGGACGGAGCCGCGCCCCCAATTGCTGCAGTTCCCAGGCACAAACAATGCAATGCAACTAAAAACCTGGCTTGCTGGGACACAGCTTCTTACCAAAAGCGGTTCAAAGTAAACAATTGGTTTTCAATCGCGTCTTTGACGCGGTTGGAGCTGTTGATGCTACCGAGGCAGATGAGTATTTCTCACAACACATTAAAAAGAATATCCGCATGCGAAACAAATAACCATTGTACAACTAAGTTTTAGTTATGAATTTTAAGATTGACACCTCCAAATCACAATTGATATTTCGCGCTACTCACAAAATTGAGCCCAGTGTTATGTCACAACCTCTTCACCCCAGTGCGAACCCCCATCACTCAATCGTCTAGGGCTAGATGCACCTCGGACCCATCGACAAGGAACAACCCCTGCAAACCTTGGAGGGTTGCTGCAGTGTCAGCGATAGCATCAGCTTGGCAGCGGAGGCAGTGCTTGGTGAGAAGGACGCCTTGGGTAAGCTAACGACGATAGCTCGACCAAGAGCTTTGTTTCGAGAGGAGGGGAAATCAGCAGTTACCGGCAATTGGTGGTCAGAAACTAAACTCTGGGGTCCCATATCTTTCTTTGAGTCAATTGATCAATCACAGCTGACATCGGCAAAAGTCAATTCCCTTTGTCCATATGATCAACATATCAAGGGAGACAGAAAAATGGACAACCAAGGCGCCGGACAAAGAAACCATCTTCATACAGTAAGACTCGGCCGTCTCAAAGAAACAAAGATCCACGATCGTCCCGTTGTCTAGGGCCACAGAGTTCGGACCTTTGGATGCCGAGGAGGAGTAACGCACAGTGATGGATCGCATCGCATCGTATCGTGATACCTCCTGCGTAGGTACATACATACACATCCAGTTACAGTACGGATACAAGGCTGTAACTAGAACAAGGATAATATGCGGAGCGAAGGGGTTATGATCAGCAAACACGTTCGTTCGCCATCCGGCGCTCAAGCATTGCCATTGGAGGGCTTCAAGATGGAGCTGCGGCAGCGTAAGTCTTACTTTGAGTGTAAGAGGACTTTGTGACCTTGGCGTCGGACACCCCGCGCGAATGACACCTGCTAAAGCAGCCATCAACGGCGCTGAGATCCTGGAAATACAACCTCTTGTCTGCTGAGGTGCCGCTTCTGGCTGTGTTGGTTCCCATCTTGGTAGGTGGCATTGCAAGTTGACTCAGGGACTTGTGTTAGAGAATGCTGTCGATCGACGGACCTCTATTCAAAACTTGTGCCGGGAACGAAACGCCTCCCGAAGGAATTCAAGGGTCCGGTCACTTGGCCAGCCTTTTACCTCACTTCTACGAATCTACAGAGGGTTGGGTTTCACATGATATCCCCAGGTCTGCATTCCTGAAATCGTCATGCGCACGTGGGTCGGGCATTGAACAGAGTCAAATACCAGCCATGGAAAGTCTGGAAGCCGTTTTCATTCTGCAGCAGCTAAGATAGTATCCGAAGCGTTCTAGGGATCATCACATGTGGTGTCGGTTCAGAGATAATCTACAGCAAGATCAAGATCAAGATTAGGTCCATTGTTCCTATGCTGATCTGCAAACCGCATTTTGAATATTGGATCGTCGGCGCCTCTCACATACAGTAGCAAGACGCAGGCTGCAGGGCATTGAGTATCTGATCAGTGATGAGTGAGAATTGTACAGGGCATCTACGCTCCGGGTACCTGATTTCCTACTGTAAGTATGTATGTATGCGACGCGAATATCGAATTATGCTGCAATTGCAATTGCAAGCATGAACTACTCTCCTCGCACGCCCCCTCCTCGGTTGCTATCCATTCAGTTGCTTGTCTCCAGCTGCTCTATCTGGACACTAGCATCGGGCTAGACATGGGTAAGATCTTGCTTCTGACCCAACAACGCTGCGTAAATTGATCGTAACCTTGCACAGCCGACGAGCTGCCTTGCATTCAGTCTGTCAGTCACTATCGTGTCATGTTCAATCCAGTCAATCAATTAAATCACGATTCATCCCATTCACCTGGAGAATGCGGGCTACTGTCTCTCGGTGAGTCCCAGAGACTCCGTGGACTCGGGCCTCGATGCCCCTAATTATCCATTCTGACCGGATTGAGAACCACGGCGGGCGCCTATTCGAAAAGCCTTTGAGTCTTTTGAATCGCTAATCCACCACTGCCATTCGTTGTACTAACGTATCTCACCGTCACTCGGCCCACCCCTCTATCCGGCCCACCTGTGATACCTTTATAATAGTTCCATAATATAGAAT
>JABEXW010001038.1:0-29966 GCA_013266185.1 Fusarium sarcochroum | reverse complement strand
AAAGGTAGTGGAAAATACGGGATCCCGTCCGCTCTCCCATAGTCAAGCCACTAACCGGCGGATTAGTAGTTGGGTCGGTGACGACCAGCGAATCCCCGCTGTTGTATGTTTTTTGTCATTATGGGATCCATCCGCTTTTTGCGCTGTTATGTCTTGCTCAGAGTTGGAACATCCTGCTGGTGATGAGACTTTTTGGTTGGCGCCGGGTCGTTATCGCGCTGACTTTGCCGGAGGAGAAGAAGTTGGTGAGAGCCAGAACCTTCCTAAGGCTCCAGTTTACTGTCCTACTTTTGAGTTCATGCTTCAGGGAGAAACAAGAATGGTGGTGGCCATTGCGTTCTTAGTGGGGAATATAGGGTATCATCGTAGACATATTTATGTCAACGCTTCCTTCAAAGGCCTGGAGGTTTGGGTTACAGTGTTAATAAATGAAATCGTCCTGTCTAACAATTTATCATGCTATTCCATCCTAAATATAATGAAATTGTTCTTAGTGAGGAGCACCCACAACTTTGGTCTCGTTCTGATGGGAGTCTAATAATGTGATAGACACATCCGCGAGCTGTGTCTGTTGCTCTCCTGGACAAAACAGAAGGAATTCCATGCTCGGACCTTCGAGGACCATACTTTGGTCAAAGTGTGTATGGCAATCCTGTGGTCCGTGATCGAAGTTATTAATGGGATGCCTGGGTCATTAATGTTCCAAGAAGTTTCCAGGTCTTTGAAGAAAGTAGATATAAGGACGACATCATAATAATAAAAGAACCGAGAGGGCTGGATATCACAGCATCAGATATCCGACATTTATATCGCGAGCAATGCTCCTTATAATTTTCCGCAGTATACCAGAACGCCTCATAAAGAGAGGTGTCTTGGCGAAGAGAGTTCTGCTATGCGCCGGGCACGTCCGTGGTGGAATTTAAAGGGCGGCAGAGGTGAGGACGTAACTTTTGCTGGAATACAAACGGCTTGTCAAAGATGGAGTAAGCCTCATGCTATTACATCCTGGAATTTCATAGGAAAACTTCAAAAAGCTTACATCGAGTCTTGACATGGGTGTTCAGATCACGACATTTAGCGGACAAGAAAAAAAGAGATGAGGTCCTACCCGGGTTCGAACCGGGGTCTTTGGAAGACTTTGAGGAGGTATCAAAATCCAACGTCATGACCACTAGACTATAGGACCGATCATTGATGAGTGCCGACTGATTTTTACAAACTAAGTCGTCAGCAACGGAGTAGGCTGCAAAATTATTAGACAAGGTAAAAAGTGAGGTCCTACCCGGGTTCGAACCGGGGTCTTCGGAAGGCTTCCGATGTGATCAAAATCCGACGTCATTACCACTAAACTATAGGACCTTGGTTGATGCTGTCGTGTGACGAACATTTTTCCCTCCATACGCTTTGACACTTTTACAGCGGTCGTTCAGTCATCCGAAACCCAACACTAGTCAATGGTAAAATGCATGGTCCCGCAACTGGGCCCGAACCGAAGCGTCATTCATAACAAAATTGGCTATTTCCCGACTACTGCTGACCCGGTGATCTATAGACTGAAGAATGCAAGTGGATATGAGACTAGTGGCCGGCAGCAGAATTGTGCTGGATTCTTTGTTATCCATTTACGGCTCTCAGAAGGTCGACACATAAAGGAAAATCGCCAAAAGCCAAAGGCCTGTACAACAAAGACATTGATCTGATGGTTCTCATACGAGAGCATAGTTAGTCTAAGCACATCGTTTCGGATTTTAATACTATATCTGAACGTGTCACAGATTGTCTAATATTCAAAGGAATGGGAAAGAATTCAGTATAAGAGTGTCTCAATTATACTCTGTGTCTATCTACCAAGAGCTGGCTAGTTACATTTGCGTCGCAAACCGTGTGGGAATATTCTAATCCTAGAATCCTCGCTCTGTAATACTCATGCCCAGAAGTCATCTTGTTCTAGAAGAATGGCATTGTTCTGGAAAACCTGGGTATCAAAACTCTTTGGTCCTGCCAAAGACTGTTCTCCCAAAATCAACACGTCTTACCTGTGAAAACCTACTCCTCCTCAGGCCACATGTGGTACCAGCCCTCCTGCTGGATGCGCTCCTTGAGAAACTTGGGAAGGACCTCAACAGGGTTGCGACGAAGAAAGCCTTCCTGCTGAAGACGATCCTTCAGATTCTCAGGAGAGGGCTGGTAGACACGGACGGTGAGCTGCATGATGTCGCCGTAAACAACGAAGTTGTTGCGGCCATAGAAGAGCTCGAGGCCGTCACGGAGGCGGTCCATGCTGTGGAGGAGATCGGGGCAGATGCGGTGCTCGAAAGACTCACGCTTGGTGGGAGCGAGCTGGGGGACGTTGGAGAAAGGGTTGGGGCGACGGAAAGACATCGCTGCGATGGAAGTGAGGATGTCTGGGAATTAGTTTTGAGTTTGCTGTTTGGGATGGGGTTTGTTAGTGTTGTTGATGGGAGAAAAAGTGGTGGTGAGAGGAAAGGAAGAAAGGTTTGAGCCAGAGGTCGGGGAGTTTATATAGCCTGAAATTCCAGTTGACGATGAGCGTGGAGGGTTGATCTGTTGTTCATGAACTAATGAACGAGACGTTTCTCTAGGTATATGTGATTCGAACAAGAGGCTGTTCTGGGTGTTACGAATAAGTGTTCACTCATGGAGTATGGGTTAATTCTTTTTTACCGAACTCGTTCTAGGAACAATATCGCTGAATGTTAGTTGGCCACGGGACAAACTGTCGCACAAGTGGCTGGAAACCAGTGTTCAAAGACAAACTCAAGTGCATCGACGTGATTCAAGTCTTGCATTGTTCAGGAATCTTGAGCCCACTGTGTAACTTTGGTGGCTACCTTCACTAAACACAAAGAACACAGCTGTCTTATTCAATAATGTCTGTTCAAGAACAACTATAAAGATTCGATAGACCCCCTGTCTATGTGTGACCTTTGTTGCAATCTAGCGAAACTCAGGCGATCATAAATGGAATTTCCGTGTAAGTCAAGTAACCTTCTTTGAAAGCTTGGTGTTCGAGTTTCGACCCGTTCAAGCCCTCTTCCCCTTGTTCACACCGCCAACTCCAACCCCAGCCAAGAACAAAGCCCGAATAACAGCAACCCACCCCGTGAACACACAGTTACCCCAATCCTGCCATCGGAACTTTGACAATTCGAGTCGACCCTGCTGCGCCATGCTTACGTACACACTGGCTAGAATCGCGATGTCGATCATGAGCACGCCCGCGATCACGATCCTCCACACCTTGATATCGGAGCTGGCGCGGAGAACTCCGGCTAGAATTATTCCAGTGAATGCATAGAGGGCGGCAAGTTGATGGAAAAAGAAGGCTTGGTCTGGGTTGTAGGGCGACATGCTGAGGGGAATGAGGCCCTCGAGCATGATTTCTGGAGTGAAGATGAGGGCATAGACGGTTGGGATGAGGGTCATGGGGTCTATCCAGGTGAACCAGATGCGGTAAAAGTTGTGGACGTTTAGCTGTGCCATTTTACGTTGAATTGTGTTATTTGATTCGATTAGAGTTTTTGGAAGGTAGACAGGGAAGATGACAATGCTTCGAATGAACGTCGTCGCCGTCTTATATTCACTGAGGTGCGGGGCCACACACAGTAAGCCGAAGGATGAGACTACTGAAGAACTAGGAAAGGTAATCTTATGTAAGCTTATAATCTGCTAGTTTAGAGGCTGTGAGATGAAGTTAATTCTTTTTACTAAGGCCCGGCAAAAGATTCTAATATTACGGTGTGCCTTGGCTTCTGCTTGTGCGGGAAAGCGTCCGAAGTTTCCGATTAAGTAGGGGGGCATCGTTGACCTCTAAGCATGTACGCAGCTAGTAAGACCCCAATCTATGAATATTTCGCCTATGATTGCAAAACCCCTATATTTCATGCCTAAACCACCAATAATAGTTAGTTCGTTGTGTGTCAGGCCCTACTCATAGGAAATAACATAAGTGATTCATGGGAGGTATTCCAACCTTCTCTCGTAACAATAGAGAAAAATAAAACCAAAAAGCCATGAGTAATCGAGGCATGCCCTTGCAATCATCCCCAATACAAAGAACCCTCGTCCAAATACAAACCCAAAGTCCACCCCATGGTTAACCCTCAACATTCGTGTGATCGATATCAATTATCTTTTCATAGCGAAACTGCCATCATCGCGACTGCAGCTGCGGCCATAGAGGCATAAACACGCAATAGGCCTGACGAGGCACCAGACGTGGGCTCGGGCGTACTGCTTTCTTCTGTAGCCTGGGTGGTTGAAGTCTCAGCGGGGGTAGACTCGGTGCTGGTTGGGCTGCTAGCAGAAACCTCAGTGCTGTCAGAAGCCTCAGTGCTGTCAGAAGCCTCGGTGCTGTCAGAAGCTTCGGCGCTCGCTGTCTCGTTGCTCTCTTTCTCAGATGAAACGTCGGTAACGGTAGGAGTATGTGTGGCTAACACAGAGCTTTTGTGACCAAGCAGTGCCTGGCCCGAAGTGACGACGAAAGGATAGTAGCTGAACTTGTACGCATTGATCGCGTCGAGGTCTTTACGGTTGTCATAGGTTGTTGTGTAAGCGATGTCGTCAAAGCCTGCCTCCGCACCAACGGTGCATTCCCTCGCATGAGTACTGCTCATCTCGCAGTGGATAGACTGTACTTCTCGACCGATGCCAGAAACACCTTTGTAGCTAAAAGTGTAATAAAACTCAAATTGGCCACTGGCCGAGTCTGTAGCCCATGGCCCATCGGTGATGGTGAGAGTGCGTGGGAAGGTAGTTTCTGTAACTTCTTCCTCAGAGTCAGTAGGAACTTGGATCTCGTATATGATCGCCCCATCGTCTCCGACGTCGAGGACACCTCCCGTTATGGTCAAGCCAAGGTTATGACTGTCAGGGAGAAGGATAGAGGTGGTGACCGCTTTAGTGATCGATGAAGGCATTGTGAAAGATGATAGGAGAATGATGGATATGATTTGCTGAGAGGACAAGAGGTTGGAATGGTATGATAGAAATTTCGAAAGTATTCTGGGGAGTGATGCCTATTAATTTACAAGTATGGGTCCGAGCTTAGTGTGTTGGCTGGTACTGCTTGTTGGTTGTGCTCATTCTTAGATGAAACGCTGTTGGTTGACAACACAACCTAGTAATTTCACGGGCTACCCGCAAAGTTGAGAGACTATCAAGCTTGTTATCCAGTAGATGCTAGCTAAATATCGCAAGAAAAGCATAAGCCGCTCGTGAATTTCTTTACATCCTAGCTATTACTGAGAACTCTCTTTATTCAGAGTAAGCTTTCTGATCAGGGTCTTTTCGCCTGAAAGAGTATTATTTTGGTTACGTGCTGCCAAGCAATTTCACGGACCGAGTAGTGGATCGGCAAGGAAACACCATGCTAGTTTTGATCCTTTCATGTATTTCTCCACGCTGTCGTTCCACCGAGCTGATCGATAAACGTCATAAAACATGATCAAGTTGAAACATGCGTGATGCTGGTGTCGAGACTATCAGGATTGAACCACCACTCAAGAGTCCCACTCCACGGCAACTCCGTCCATGTCCATTCTCCCTCGGTTTCTGGGGGTATGAGGGTAACTAATGCCACGTGCGGCGGTATTTGCACTATCCTTCCAGGACGCGTTCCTATGAACAATCCCTTGGTGTCGGTTGTCGCAAGCGGCGGCTCAGCCAAGTCGAGACGGAAACAACCAACGCTGGCTTCGTTGCCGTTGGCGTATCGGAAAAGTAGACCTGTGACTTTGTTGTACTTAGTTTCGTTGACGCGGCAGTTTTCTAGGTCCAGGTGCCGGATAATACCTGCATCCTTGTCGCTTGCGCTTTTACAAACCAGGACTTCTATCACGTTTTCCAGAGAAGCTGAAGAATAGTGCAGAGCCTGAAGTGGATTGAAGCGCGGTACAGAACTCAAGGGACTCTGTTTTGGGGGAGGATCATCGTTGTTCAGTGAACAAGCTGATGCGGCGATAAGAGGAATCCCGTGTGATGAAGGGGAGAAAAACACCTGCAGTGGAGTGTTGGTGGGTGTCGTTGCTATCGGCAGCCATTCGCGATGTTTTGAGAATGGTGTATGTTCCCCGTGATGATCAGGGAAGCTCCCTGCCACGATTGATCGGTCTTTATTGGTAACAAGCTTGAACAGAGTGAGCTTAATAGCCATAGGGGAGTTTGAGGGAAGAGTCTTACCCCAAGGGCCGTATCACTGGGCCTTTTGTATGTTTGTAAGCCCCACGGCGTAGACAGATGATAGCGTAGACCTCCGTCGCCTAGAGATGGAAGAGGATTTGTCGTATCATACTTGTCGGGTCCTCGGAGCCAGACCTGTTTGACGAACTCTCCTTGCTCGAGAGGGTGATAAGTCCATTTGAGATGGCTTCGACTATTGTACTCGGACTGTTCGTTATCCCAAGGCGAGACATACGTGTTCGACGGATCATTATTCCGATGTACATGAATTGAAATCATCTCATGACCAGCCCAACAGACAGAATAGGCGGTGGTGCCAGGCTTATTGAAGTCGAATATTTTCATTCTGGCAATGAGGTCTCCTTCGCCCCAACCAGCGTAGTAAAAGTTCGTGGCGTCAAGTTCAGATGGTGTCATCAGACAGGGCCAGAATACCCGAGGATACAAGGAAGGTTTGAGCACTTCTCGGAGTTTAATTCCCTAGATATCATATCAACAAACAGAGGTGTTGTATGTAGAATGGGATTAATACTCACGTCACTTTTGAATGAGAGCCTTTGGTTGTCTATCGGTATGGTCTGCCAGTACGCGGCATCTGATTTCGCTGAGCCAGGGTCTCTGATAACCTGTCTAATACCCAGATTATCCTCCGAGATGTAGAGAACTTGATCTGTTGAGGATGATGTTGAACCCCAGACTTGACTACTTCCTTCACTGGGCGAGTTAGAGAGCGAACTAACGTATTCGACGCCATCAATGTTGATGTATGTAGCCCATACCGGGGCTGATGGATCGATAGACCACTCAACCTGTCGGTGGCGGAGAGAGATTTCTGCTATGGCATAAAGCCGGATTAACTCGTCATTGTCGGAAACGATGCGCCAAAGCTCTGGCGAAAGTTTTCCGTATGTCACGCGCAGAGTATCTTCTATCAAGATGCGAAGAATTTTTCTCCGTCGTTCATGATCTGATTCGACAGGCTGGTAAGAGTATTCTGTGACGGAACGATATCTAGCAAGGTTCGGCTCAAAACCTGTGGCCATGTGGGCGCATTCGGTATGGAATGCTACAGCAAGACCTCTGTTATGAGTACAGAAGGGATAGACGCAGTGTCGGAAGGATTTGTTAAGAGTGCGGTCAATGTATAGAGGCGCATAGTATTTTTCATAATGAATTATGAAGGGTGATGATGTCTGGCCATCTGGAGTTACTGTAATGTAATGAGCTTTGTTCAATGTGATTTTTATATGAGTTCAACCTACAAGTAACGATCTTATTTTTCTTCTTATCAATTGGGAAACGGCACAGTCGGCATAGACTTGCATCGACACAAATCGGGTTTCGAAGATGAACTTCTTCAGGGAAGCTAGAAGAAAGCACGAAGTAGCCCTCTGGTCCAATTTCTGCTACGCCTGGAGGCAGAGCCATGTTGCTTTCATGAGAATTTTGAAGACCCATTGCATTCAAGGATATGGCAAGGGAGGGAAAATGACTGAGACGTTGGATTATAAAGGGAACTGAGACATAAGCTGACGTGGATCTGCACAACAACCAGCCACGAGACCTGTCTAACGAACCAACATGAGCCTCATCTCACGGCAGCCAACCGGCATGCAACTGGTTCTCACTTGGCAAACTCTGGATATTAGGTCAGACTGACACCATCCGTAGAATTTGATACCTGGATTGAGCGCCAATACCGAGATAGGGCACATCTTTAGTGTGTTTATTTTCCCCGTGATAAAACTTATGGTAATGATACCAATCTGGCGCCGTGGGCGCTCTTTGCTGGCCGTTAAATGTCTCAGATGGTATCTTTACTCATAGGTCCTCAAATATGCGCGGAAAGTAGATCAACCAGTTAAGAATAAGTTATTAAGAATCCAGGCCAATGTGATAGATCGTAGATGCATTTATATACCAAGTAGTTTAGTTGAAACCACGGCATCTAATTTGTATAGGAGGATGGTTAGGCGCGTATAGACAAGACAACATGGGCTTGATTGAACTTCACAGGGTGAGTTTCTGGCCACTGCAACACCAAGTTACTCATAACAAAGACCACTGATAGTAGTTTCAGATAAATAATTTAGATCCCATGTCCTCTAAGTGTCTTTATTTGTTTACTTATTGCTGGCATTTCATGTAGAATATCGCTTTATGGATTGGAATATCTCATTCTCTATTTTTAGGTACGAGACACTGTAGCCAATCATCTGTCTTACATAAGACGACCAGACCAATCTGCAGGCCTGCAGCCTGCAGTTCAATTCGGCCTACAACTTCTCCTTCTGCTTACCTTGGCTCAAAAATCATTGTCAAGATGTCATCCAACAGCGAACCAACCACTGACGTGGAATTAAATCCTGGCTGGAACACAGTATCTGAAGCGTCCTGTTGTCTCTGTGGAGCATCAATCATCTACGTACGCCATTTCCCGGAGTGGATGGCCAAGTTCCATACTGGTTCGTCGGCTCTATTCTCAAACAATGCTTGAATGGGCATCTCATCTAATCCATTAAAGTCTATGTTACTGGTATAGAGGCAGATGCAGAAACCCATGTCTCTTTCAGAGGGCGCAGGGAAAGTTTTACTGATGTTATTCGCGTTGCTGCTGGTCATAGTGCATGGGCATACAAGACGTCTCTTCGAGCCATACTCATGCCCTATGATTTCCAAGACAGCACTCAGTATACCTTGGTCTCCGATGACCTCGAGACAACAGTCCTGGGCTTCCCGTTTCACTCGGCATGCTGGAGGATACTGAGAGCATCTGGACGGGTTAGTAACAAGGACATCCACCTTTTCAATCTCTGTCGTTCGTTCCCCAAACAGTGCGGCATGTTGAACTGGGGGCATGACTATGGAGGAAAAGCTAAACGCGATGTTCCACTTATACCAGGCGAAGAACCTTGCCTGATCCTCAGGCCAATTGGGTCAGGCTCTGATGTAGACCCTGATAGTGATACCGAGTTTATTATGATGTTTGAGGGTGAGAGCTCTGAATTGCCAAACGAGGAAACTGGCAGCATCACAACATTGCCCAGGAACCACCAAGTTACGGACTCAGATGTTTTTACAACGTTGCCGACTGAGATACTTCTGACTCTTGCTGACCATTGTACCCTCCACGACCTATTTCGTCTCAAGCAATCTTCTCGCGCTTTTACCAATCTTCATCTACCGAACTCGTTTTGGAGAAACCGCTTCCGCCCCGGAGGAGAATTCGAGTATGTTTTCGAAACCCATAGGCATTTATCTTTCTTTCAAGGGAGTTGGAAGTCGATATGTAAATCGGTCAAGCGCCTGCTACTCGATGATCAACTGGCCCGTACTGTGCGTAACCGGAAACGCATTTGGGACTTAGGCTACGACCTGCACAGAACTCTGGAAGCAATGCGCCAGACCAGCTGCGATGGAAACCCCGTCCAGTCTATCTTCGAACCAAAGGCTCCACCAGATGACAGGACCTGGGTGACTTCCAGCAGGGCTCTTAAACCTCCGGGTGGAATACTGAACAGAGGTTGCAGAGTTATCTACGAGCGGGCGATGACATTGCCCATGGCATCGTCTGCTATTTATGCATCCACTATTGAAGCTTTTGGACGATGTTACATATCCGGAATACGAATCCAGGACAAAGACGGCACATCTTTCTCACTCGGCTTTAGACACCCAGATGAGAAGAGGCTTCTTACTTCACAAGATGAGCAGCTTCAAATATCGGGCTTCGACCTTGCTCACGACCAAGGAGGAGTGCGAGGAATTGCAGTAGTCTATAATCATGGTGCGAAGTCCGATTGGATGGGAGACTACGACGGACTACCAAAGAGAATGCTTCGCTGCGACTCGTTAGGAGCAGGCGTGGTAGACTGTTTAAAGGGCGGGTTCGATGTGAGTAATCGCAACCAAAGTTACCGACCCTGCTTCTTGAAAGGTATCATATAGTATTTTGAACTGACTCCTGAGGCTAGGCTATAAAGCTTGTGACTTTATCTGTCAATGCAGCACTCCCAATCGAGGATCAGACATCAGCTCCGCAAGCCGTGGCGATGCAAACACTATGGTATCCTGATGTACCACAGCCGGGACTGAAGTTTCTGGGATTGGATAGTGTTTTGGATAACGTTCACAGGTCCGCTTCGGCAAGAGATCAAGACCTACCCGTGTGCTTCAAGCTTTTCGGAGACTCCGATGCGAAGCATGTTGATAAGCTTATCAGCATTACCATCTTGCACCGCGTCCGTCCAGAAGAAGTGCTCGGAATGACAGAAATATCATTCATAGATGCTGTCACTACGAGATCCACACATACTCAAAACGTTGCCGAGCTGGGCTACCGAGGCACGGATCGACCGTGCGAAAGCCTCCAGTATGATCATGAAGAGACTATGAACATTGATGGCCCGGGTGGAGAACGTATTGAATCCATAACAACATCAAGGTCGGAAGGAAAGATGGTGGGGATCACGGTGAGAAAGACTTTATTCTCTTTGTGTGAAACAAGTAGGCTCACTGTGGTGATCACAAGGTGAAAACAAATCGCGATCGAGTCAAAGAATTCTGTGCGGAGAAGAGTATGAGTGAGAGGATTGAATGTACGGATTCATCACCCATTTCCGCTGAAGGAAACACGGTCGTTGGGTTTTGGGCAACAATGGTAAGTCAAATTCAATTAAATGATGACCATATGCTGATTTGTTGTATCAATGTAGGAAACCAAGCTAGGGTTTACTGATTTTGGTCTTGTTGTCTGCTGATCATATTGAGATCTACCGGAAACGTCAATGAAACTGATTGCATTGGTGAATCTACGGGAAAAGAGCCCAGGAATGGCTTCATGATGGTCAATGTGGAAAATGCATCGAAGGACTCGAATGAGCCTCGCCCTGTATCGTTGAGGTAATGGGCTGTAGTTGAGTTCTCCGCGAGAGAATTGCAAGTATGGATAACTCTATTCTGTTTGCGCACTTTGCCAGTCTATGGGTCGAACTTATACATCGACTGGGAAGAGTGATGGATCCTTAACTAGCCGTTCCATGTCTTCGGACCTTATATGAATGGATATATCGACGCCGTTATCCGTCCAATACGATGTCGGTGGACCAGGAGCCTCCTTGATCAGAACAAGCCCATCCATGTCCGGGAGTAAACCTTCGGCATAACTGCAGGTAGATCCAAGCCCAAAGTCGATATTATAGATCCCTGCCCTTGCCCAGGTCGTTACCAGAATATGACGTTGGCTTAGAAAAGCCTGCCATATTCTTTGAGGAGACTTCTCAAAGGCGACACTGTGAAGATGTGCGGCCATGTTAGAAGGATCCGCGATCTTCTTGAGTGTGTTGCGGACTTGAGTCGCTACTTGAGTCAGATTGGAGGGTTTAGAAACCTCGGAGGCTGCTAGCTCGACGTTCATCATGACTGTTGGAGAACCAAGGAATTTTTCGCCCAGCTGGAAAGATGGGCGAACACCGTATACCAGATCACAGTGGACAGGACCGGTATCGTTCTCTAGACCACGAGCACGGGCGATGCAGGACCATATATGACCCAGGACTGCGTCGTGTTGACTGAGCTTTTGAGAAGAGTTCTCGTTAGCTTTGTTCAAAAGGAAATTGACTTGTTCGCGGTTCAAGTGAACAGCATAATTGGAGACCGGCGAGGTAAAATTCCATTCAGCCCAAGGCATGGCCTTTCCTACAGGCTCCTGATCTTCAGCATCGTAAGGTGCTGGAATCTTGAATGGGAAGGGAGGCTTTGACTTTGGAGCCCACCAATCAAATCTGTGCATGGGCAAAGCCTCCGCTTGTTGGATGATTGTTTTGTCTGGATGTTCAGCGTTGATGTCTCCGGCGGCGTTGTTGTCTAGAAGTGTAGGGTTGAACACCGGTATCGAGCGGGAGACAGGCTTATTGTCGAGAACAGAGCAACTAGCAGAGGCCCAATCCTTAAGCAAGGATATAAAGGTTGTGGCATCTGCGAGAGGATGCGCTCCATTCAAGCCCAAAACGAAGCCACCGCAAGCCAGTTCCGTGACTTGAACAGCGAGCAGAGGATACAGCTGGCCGCTCTCGTCTCCCACGAGTGACTTCAACGGCTGTGAAATAGGAATCGGCGACAAGAACTTCTGAAAAATGCTGGAATCGCATGGCCAAAAAGCTTGTTTCGAACTCCTGTCGAAGGAATATAAAGACTCAAGAGTCGCAGAACTCTTGGCGTATACGAACTCAACACCAGGGTCATTCGGAGTTCCAAAGTGTGCGTAGATGCGTCCAAAACGTCGCGCATGGGGGGGAAAGTGTTTCGCCTCGGACGGTACGGTCCCATCTGTGGACTTTACGACCTTGAGTTGACCGCCCCACTGTGGATAGGACTGGAGGGTAAGCGCTAGTGATTCTCGGAGATGGTATCCTAAGTTGAAACTGTCTGCTGCGGGTAGATTGGGTTTTTGGTAGAGCCAGACGGCGCTGGCGTTCGAAAAGTTGGCGGTGGTGCAGTCGAGAAGAGATAAAGGGACGGCTTTTTCTTCGCTGGGTGAGGCGAGTCGTACTGACTCTACAACTGATATATCCAGGTCTGCCATGATTGGTATTTGTATTTTCCGGGCTCTCAACGACGCATAGGTTTGAGGTTGTTGTACTCGGTAATCAATCTGAACACACGAACAGTAAGCAGTATTGAACAAAGGCTACCTGAAGACACATCAAAGTTCCAAGAACAATGGTTTCGCTTGAGATCCTATATATAAAGCGTTGTCCAGCCGTTTTGGGAAATGACTCCGTATGACACATTTCGGCAAGCTCGATTGAGTAATTGGGGCGTATTATCACTCCATATAAAAGGTCCACTATCGAGGGAATTCCGCTAATTTTACGCAATCTTGCCAGACCGCCTTATAACATCTTCTTTTATCTTATCTTTTCGAGCGATACCAGGACGTTTTATTTCTATCGTACACATTTGTTTTCCGGTCCTTAGTTTGACGGCTGTGTCGTAAGCCATGAAATTAGGTTCCGCAGCGAATGAACCGTGGCAACGTCGTGTTCTTTGAACAAACCACCGAGAGTCTGACTGGGATAGTCTTCTATCTTGCAAGTCTTTTGCTTTGAATCTTCAGTGGGAGAGGACCGCCAGCGTTTCAAGTCGGCAATGCTGTCGCACTCGTCTTTCGGGTCGAGCAACACTGGGCTCCAGCCGGCGTTGATAGATCCAATGACATCCTTGGAATAATCATCGCCGACATAGACCTTTTGCCAACTCTCTGCGTCGGCCTTGGCATCACTCAGGCTTTTTTCGTTGCGGGAGCTGATTATTTGGGCGAGCATGAGTTCTGCGGCGTTGAAGATGCGTTTATCTGGCTTTTCGACACCCACATCGTATGACATGCAATGGAAGTCAACGTCGTAGGTCTTTTCCTTAATCTCGTTGAGATCCGATTCCGTGCCATACCGCAATGGGCTTACATCTAAACCCAAAGAGGAGAGAATGCTGGGAATACGATCATCTGAGTTTGTAACGACTCCAACGACAAGGCTGTCAAAATGTCGAGATGGGTTGCGCTTAAGTCTCTTCAATGCCTCTACAAGACCTGGCTCAGTATCATAGCCTTCTCTTGACGCGAAGCGATGTAGCAGCTTTGGCGCCAAGTCTTTAGGTAAGGGCTTCTCATCCTTTGCCAGAGATGTGAAGGTATCGTGGATGACCTAGAGGAGGTTGGTATCAGCATATTCTTCTCGGGCTATGATGTGTTCGTATGCGTACATTTGTCCACCATTTTGTCGCACCTAGACCAGTCTCTTTTCCGTAATTGGGATTCTTCTTAGATTCCTGTTTGATGGTCGATATTAAGGTAGATTGCAGCTCATCGTCGCTGAAGTCGGTAAGGCCGCACTGTCGTGCCACTTGAGCATATTGTTGCGCGACCGGTTGAACAGGTCTGATTAAAGTTCCAAATGCATCAAAGCATAGAAGAAGGTTTCTCTTTGACATGATTGGTTGGTTTTGTTACATACACTTTGTAGTTGAAGATAGAAAGATCAAGTTCTAAAGACTCGCCCTGATTTGAGCGTCCCCACCAAGCCGACGACGATTACGTCATCTGGTAACAGTGTCACTTAAGTTGTGAGTCTGTCATGTTGAAATCGATGGGTTGGCAAAGAGGGAAGTTCTATATATAGTCTCTACATAGAGAAAGACAGTAGAGTGTAACTAAATCTACTTTTACGTTGTTAAATGCTAGACCACATCGTGCAGAGAAAGGTAGATGGCAGTTAAGGATCATCCTGTTTACAGTCCAGTCAACTTAGACGACATAGAAGTTTGAAGGCAACTGGGAAATCTCTAACGTATCTAGTTCTTCCGAAATTAGAGATCATTGCATTATCATCGTCATTAAGCGTCACATTTGTAAGTTTAGAAAGTAAATTGCCTGAAATGTTTCTATTCAGGGGGGAAAATGGTCCAAACCCGTCTAAAGTATCTATCTATTGGTCTCTCTGATCTAGTAATCGCAAAGTCTTAGGCCGCGTAGCCTAGACATCAGTGTCTAAATCCAAATCAAAGTCTAAGTCGCAAAAGTTCTTGTGTAAAAGTCCACAAGTCGGATCTCAAATGGTGAGAATCTTTGTCTTCGTCAGCCGAAACTCCATAACCGAAAGGAAAGGAAAGGGAAGGAAGAGTCCGCATGCAGAAACGTTTACTGCTTGGGCTGGATCAGGTACTGACGCATGCCAGAGTTGGGGGCCTTGCCGAGAGTCTTGATGTTCAAGCCTTCCTTGTTGGTGATGTCGTGGATTTCGGTCTCGCCGCGCTTCCAGGAGGGAAACATGGTGTAGACAGTGCCAGCCTTGACAACAAAGTTGTTGTAGCGAGTGCAGACCATCTCCTGCTGAGCGATGACCTTGAAGAAATGCATGGACTTGTCCAACTTGGACTCGTAGGTCCAAGCCTTCTTAGCATCAGCGACGATACCGGTGTGGCCCTGAATTCCTTCGAGATAGCTGATGAAAAAATCATCGTATGCCTTCGTGTTGTAGGCTTGATGAGTGCTGGCGCTCTCGGTGCCAGAAGGGCCATCTTGCCCGACAATCAGGCGGTCAGAGGGAGATGACGAGAGATGCTTTCGAAACTCGATGCAACGATCCACGCACATATCATCTGGGGCGTTACAGAATATCGATCCGAGAGAAAGAAAGATGCGAGCAGGGGGGAGAGTAGAGAAGTAGGCATCGCCCTGCTGGAAGTTTCCCCAGAGACCAACGCACTTGACACCGGGGAAGTTGGCAGCGGCCTTGTTGACATGTTCGACGAGAGAAGAGCGGCAGATGTCGAGGGCGACATAGGTGCAAGCCTTGCCCTGAGCAATGAAAGCCTGAACGTAGGGTTCAAACTTCTTCGAGTTGGCAGCTCCAAGGTCGATGATGATGCCACCGCTGGCAGGCATGTCAGAAACGACGCCGGCGGCGGTGGCCTTGATGATGGTGAGCTCATCAGTGGTCTGGTAGGAGGTGTTGGCAATCTCAAACCACTTTGTCATGCCAGTGGTGTACGCAACTTCCTTGGGGAAGTAGCCGTTGTTTTTGAAGGCTTCAGGAAGCTGGGTGTCGAAAGTCATGTCTAGCTTGCTTCCGCCGATGTCGATGATCTCACGGTTGGCCGGAGCCCAAGCCTTGGTGGAAAGGGTAGACATGATGTCGAGGGATAGTTTCGTGGGATAGTTGAGATGGGATAGTTGTTTGTTGTGATGGGTTGAGTTGATGAAAGGTTGTCAGAGACGTTGTTGTTGATGAGTTGCTGAAAGCTGAGAGTGTGTGGTGAGGAGGAAAGGAAAGGGTTCAGGGCCGACGAACGGGGCGATATATAGTAGGATTGATTCTGTGAATGCTGCAGCGGCATTCACTGTTTGATCTTGCTACTTGAAGCTGTTCTGGCAGTGTTACACTGTTCGGGCAGTTGAACAGCAGATGCCATGATGCTCTGAGCATTTACTTTGACTTGGGGGACTGTTCCTGTCAGTGGAACAAGCTTAGGCCTGTCATTAGTACTGAACAAGCCCAACGTTCGGTAATTCGCTCTAGCGAGTTGACTGCTATCCCGTTTCCATGAACATTGCCCCCTTGATCGTATGGGAAAGAGTGTCGAACATGCGAACATGCAGCTGTTCACAAGAGCTACCCGAGGCATGGCAACATCACAAAGCTATACGTAACTACCAGGACCGAGATCTCGCTTCGGAGGCCAATTATATACTAAGTATTTCATATAATTCTACCGCTTTACCCTGCCCGTCTTTAGTCGAGCATCTGGCGCAGTAGTTAGACTGGCATACTGCTTCGTGACACAGACGATATATCCCATGAGTAGTACCAATGAATACTTTCACTAGACTTTTCACGACTTAAGTGGAACTGCCAGAAGTCGGCGAGAAGAATGGTTCAATTGCTAGTTCTAACTGGTGACTAATAATAACCTGGCCGGTGAATCTTACTGTGCTCAAGGTTGGACACTCGGTTCTTCATAATAGTTGCCCATTAGATACGCGTAGTGGGTTACTTAATAAGCCAATAACCTACTGGGTATTGTCTAAAGTTGTAATATAAAATAAGAATAGACTATATCGTATAGGTTACCCTATCTTGTCTTTCGGTAAAGAACTCACATCAAGGTCCGGTTGCGCTATCTGACAAGAACTCGTGCCGAGAAGCCAATGAGATTTCGGATCATATCGTCAAAGACTTCAAAGAAATGGGTTATAACGAACTTTTATCGGGTGGTGGATATGAAGGTGAACGCACGGTTGTCTGAACATATCGTAGACGAAGCTGTTGATTGACGCATGCGTTAATACGTCCAACATTAGCCGCGCGAGTGTTAGTTCTACCAAATTTCCAGATTCGATCCTAATGTGTTGATGGAATGGGATAGTCTAGGTTTTTGCACGGGTAGTCGATGGGATTGCCCGTCTGCAGAAATACGTCTTATGCTGAATAGATCTGCAAGGGTCTTGAGAAACCATCTACGTCGACATATTTGCTTGCTATGACCGAACTAAACTGGTGCATAACATTTGAAGATCTTGTGATTTGTGTTGAAATCTGGTATTGCAAATTTCGTGCGTGTAGATACGCTTGGATAATATGTGAGGCCTCCTGGCAAAACTTGATTCAATTTTTGGTGTATGACCTCTTGCCAAGAATGAGATAGATCTATATCAGAGTGCCACCACAGACACTAACGAAAATGTTAAGGCTCTATGCTTAGCCGCACGCCACCTCAAAAACAATCGTCACCAGAGGTGGGAAGTGTGGCTGGGGCTGGAAAGAATTGGAGCAAAGCCACAGGGTCCGGCTGTCTAACAGCAGGAAAATCTGCGATATTAAGTCATTCAAGAGTCATTGCGCGTTAGTGCAGCTCCCAAGAGTTGATCGGCGGTGGCTGAAGGATTCCAAGTTGCGACCGGGTTTGGGTTTAATGACCTCATCACCGTCATATTCCGTGGGGTAAGCCTGATTTACTCTGCCTTGACCGTTATCACATCGTTTTATCGTACTACAATCCAATTCAATCCAACTCTGTCTCAAATACCGAACCGTAACTGTTCAGACTATTCCCGGCTCGCGTCTCTACGTGTTCGCTGTTCAATATAACCCCACTACAAGATGTCTCTACAGGACGACCACCACAAGGACAAAGAGAAGCGCTCAAAATGGAAGATCTTCAGCTCCTCGAAAGACAAGGACAAAGACAAAGACAAGGATAATGGCAAGGGCAAGGAAAAAGAAAAGATCACAGACACGCACACAAACCCAGATTCCACAGACCCAGTCGAGACCTCGGGAGACTCGACATATGCCAGCAGCGAACCCAATAATTCGCTTACAACAGAGGGAGAAATGAGCCAGACCAACACAAAGAGCAGTGCTGGGAGGAGTCCAGGAAAGAGTCCTGACCCTCTCACTCCCACTCCCAACCTAAACCCTCCCCCGAATCTCAACTCAAACTCCAGCCTCAATCCGAATTCTGTTCCCAGCGGAAACTCAGGCCCAGACTCGTACACCAGCCCGACCATCAAGCGAGAGACGGTCACCAATCCCAATACTGGGCAGACAATAACGACTACTACGACTACCACCACCACAACTACAACTGTCACAAACTCCAATGGCACGACATCAACTTTCGAGGAGCCTCGTCCTGTCATGGAATTGCCCACTGTCGCCAATCAAGATCTCACACCAGAACCCCCGCAGCAACACCTACCACAACCGCCTGCGGTGCCGCCTAGCTCTCAACCGCCTGTGCAACGCTTGACGCCAACGCCTATTGAGCCATCGCCAATCACACCAACGGCTCGTCGCAAGAGTTTAGAGACTCCAGGTCGACGAATTATTCCGCCTCGCGATCCAATTCCTTCTCAAGTTTCTATGACTGACAATAATTCCCCCGCGATTCCTGAACGCAATGTCAGACGATCCGGCGAGTTCGTCCCGGCGCCTCTACAAATTGGACAGGGCGCATTTCCTCCTCAGCCTCCTCCTCCTCCTCCAGGCGATAACAAGACTGCTATCAATTATTCCCGCCCCGCGAACATGTCGACCTTCGCAAACCTCAAGTCTGCCGCCGCGGGTATTCACGTAAGTGCCAACCCAATTGTTACACCGCCCAATTGATGCTAACCTCTTTACCTGCAGGGAGCCGGCGAGACCCTTCGTGGAACACTAAACTCGAGCGTCGACAAGCATTTCGGTGGTTCTTCCGCAGCAATGGATAAGAACCAAGCAGCCATCGACGCCGGTCACTACGAGATTGATAACCGACAATTCTACCACCCCAACGAATACCGTCTACACAAACAAGAAGGCACCGGCCCTTCGACCGATGCGCCGCCTATTCCCGATGCCCAATACGACGACCCGCCGTTCAATATGGGCAATACTACAGGTAGCCCGCCCGTGATGGATGGAGACAAGGAGCATCGTCGCAGTAGACTGGGAAGTCTCTTCGGCAAGGGAGGCGGACGCGCTGTTTCTCAGCCTGGTGCAGACGGTACGCCAAGGGCAGAGCGAGGGAAATTGAGGAAACGAAGTAGCTCTGGGCCTGGGACGCCGAAGTTGAGTGCTGTGGGAGAATGAGTGTTGGTTGATTCAGTCGTAATATGCAAAGCGATACTTACTTAACCTTCAACTTCAATGCAACAATACCTTCTCACATTTTGAGAAGGATACCTAACCCATGTTTTACTTGTGATATGTGATAGATTGATTAGTTAAAGCTCAAGTCTAATAGGTTCATTATACAGATGCGACTCGTAATAAAACAAATAAGATCAATCTCTTTATCGCTATTCTAGATACAAATAAAAAAACACAACGCAGCTCGAATGCTGGACTGACTATTTTGAGACGTAGTGAGCGACATATGCCACCTCCATCATACTACTCTCACCATCTTTTGTCTGACGATTTGGGACACCCGGCTGTTCTCAAGTTAGTAGACATTCAATCATGACTGAGATAATCGAACTTACCCAATTTCCACCCACAGCAACGTTGAAGATGACAAACAGTGGGCTATGGCAAAGACTCTTCCACGTCTTGACGTCTCCAATCTCAGCTCCAGTAACGCGATGGAAGACTCTCCCATCAACGTACCAAGTAATCGACTGAGACCTGAGGTTGCTGCTTCTTCGATCAAGTTGAACACGCCAAGTATGGAACTCGTCGTCTGGGAGAGGCGCATTGGATGCAATGCCGTTTGGCTCGTGGCAGATTCCACCAGGTGCCTGGTCACAATGAACGGCGCCGTAGCCAATCTTTTGCCCATTGACATTCTCCATGACATCGATCTCTCCACATGCAGGCCACTTAACACCATGACGAGCTGAGTCGCCAAGGAGCCAGAACGCAGGCCAGATTCCCTGTTTGCGGCTTGCAGATGTACCGGCTAGACGCAGACTTGCTTCGACTCTCGTGATCTTGCCCAACTGGGGGGTGAGGGTGTACTTGCTCTCAATTCTTGAAGATGTCCATTTCTTAGTCGATTCGGAGTACTGGGGAATCAGTTGGAGGGTCTTCCTGCCGCTCTGTCGAAGGGTGTCTTTGCTTTTTATATAGGCCTGGACTTCATTGTTGTAATTCTTCTCTTTTTGGACAATGTCCCAAGTGTCTGAACTAGGTAGGGTGTTTGCTTTTCCTGCAAATGACTGTTGCCAAACAACGCTGTAACCGCTGTATTCGGGCGCCCGCTTGGCTGTTGCGACGGCTACTAAGCAGGTAAGAATGGCAAAGATCCAAGGAGAGAACATGATGATGTGTGAGAAATAAAAGAAGAAAGGAGTGAAGAGCGGTGCTACCGCGACGGATGCGTAAGGCAAAGGGTGCCAATTGCACCTTAAGGAAAGTCAACAAGAAAGAGCCCAGAAATGTTTACGATATCTAGACTGAAGAAAGGCTGGCGGCGCAGCTCTTAATTAAATACATCTTCCAGCTCTCCATTAATGAACCACGCTTCAGTATAGTACACCAGTCTAGACTGTTAGACGCCGTTCTATCAACACTAGCCCGTTGTCTGGAACATGTCTCGGCTGGTTTCGATATTCAGGGCCCAACTTAGACCAACCTGGAATATTGGACTAGGCCAAACGCAGAACAGATAATCGAATTCTTGGACGCCACAACTTCGAATAGCGTCGCTTTTCGACCCAATTTCATCGGATATTGGAATTGTGGCTGGATCTATCGCGCACGACCCTGGAGCTATTCCCCTTTGTGAACTAATAAGCTTTTGCCTCTGATTCCATGGCAAAAGCTTAAACCACTTCCATGCAAGGAACGCGTAAGACTATTGGTGCTAGGGGGTTATTGAGAAATGAGGCATGTTATGATGTTTTATGGAAAATAAGGTATCACATGGCGAAGGGTCAGGGACTACATTACGTGGCTCACACGAAGCCGGTTGTTTATTGAATATGCGATCAACGCCCACAAATTGAATATGAAGGGTAGAATATACTCGAATTTGAACAAGGAGGTTCAAAGGGGGGCATTTTTCCCTTGGATCGACCTTTAACTGACTCTTTTTCAGCATGTGGCGGATAGCCACCATCCTTCGCCATCCGTGACAGTGGCACAAACGGCGTCTCGAGCACGGACAAGACCGATTGACCAACCTAGCCTCTATAGACTAAGCTTCTACTAGCAGATTTCGAACTTGACGCCAACATTTCGGAGTCGGTCAATATATGCACTTCCCAAAGTTGCTGATGTCAGAAAACCCCCACCGATCTTAGAGGCTTGCGTTTCACCACCTCGCAGAAGAGTCAGGGCAACCTCTGCAAGACAGATACCAGTGAAAAGATAGATGCTGCCCTCAAAACCAGACTTGGCAACTACCCGTTGACGACCGGGAGTATCTGCGATAGCGATGGCAGTGTTGCGGTAGAACTCCGACTTTGCAGCTCTGGATGTTTATGTTGGCTTGTGCTATTGCGTGTAGACTGTCATATACCTACTCGGAATTCTCTTCGGCGGCTGGAGCAATGGCTCTTAGTAACCACCGAACAGGTGCTAGTGAAAGCGCAAACATGAGAAGACTGTACTGTAAATGTCCGGTCAAAGCCGCCCAGCTACTGGAGACTGGCTTGAGTTCTTCGTACTGGAAGTTCGGTCCGTAGAACTGTCCGTTCTCGAGTAAGCCCCAGCTTCTTTCCACGAGTGGTACGTCGATTGCGGATTGTTCGAAGTCTGTCAAGGCGCCCAATTGCTGATCGTAGCCAATGCTAAGGAAGCTTGTCCAGCTGCTTCTGTGAGAGGGCTTTGTTAATGGGCCATGGGCGATAGGTGACAGTGCGAATGGGATGCGATATTCGGCCATTTTGGAGCGGCCATATATGTCAAATTCTGACAAAACGGCATCGAGAGACCCAGCGGTCGACTGCACAGCGAGCTCAGAGCCACTTAATACCTGGCAAATTCCCGCATTGAGAGACTTCCGTATATGACTGGCGAGAAGGTAAACAGTAAGATCGGCTGGGGCGCTGCCACTGCCTGCCTGGGTAATGATCTATTCCGAGAGTCAGTCCAGCTCAGCTCTTAGATTTATCGCTTGTGCTTAGCTTACAATTGCACCAGATCCTTTAGCTATCGCATCAAATCGCTCTATCATCTGCTTGTGCCATGGTATTTCGGCGAAACTATATCGACTTTAGCTTGGATGTATTCACTCAATGTTGTTGTCATCTCACCAGTCCACGTAATGAGTCCCGTTCCTAGCGCAAGCCTCGACGACTGGGGCAGCATACTCCATAAACGGCCCAACGGTCGACGCAATGACGTGGGTTTTGGTGACAAGAGCTGTCAGACTTGATTCCTCAAGTTCGAACAATTCAATCTCTGGTTCGGTTAGCCAGTTTGAAGCGGATGGTCCCAGGACACAATAACTTACCCGGCAGGACACGATCGGGATTCAGCTTCTTTAAACGCGAAGCTAGGCTGTTCAATTTGGCCTCTGAGCTTCCACCTAAAGCCCAACGAAGATCGGTGGGTGCATGTTGGGCGAGGTGTTCAGCAGCCAGCTTGCCAGTGTGGCCTGTCGCGCCGAGAAGAATTAGCTCGTACTTTTTTGCCATTGTATCCGGCTTTATCGTTTGTCTATCAACACAGAATGAAGTATAGAGTGTGATAGCCAACGGCTGCTTTGCTTGTAAAACTGGTGAAATGGCTTTACTTAAGGTTCAGTATAGACACTAGCAGCAACGCGATTGGATAGGCAATTCCACGGAATTAGTTACTGAAACTAGATGCTATTGAAACGAACGACATATTACAAACTCCGCCTATTGGCTGCTCCATTCCGCACACTACGGGTTGTAGCAACACCCCGAACCCGGACGTGAAACGTATTGGTAATGCGAAGTGCGAATGGTACTGGATGATCGTCAACAGACTCAAGGGTGGCAAGTGGACTAACTAAGTATTGAAATGGGATTTCTCTTGAGGGGATTGAGGTTGTATCCAAAGTTTCGTCAATGATCCAGACAGGAAGCCCATACCGGCAGACCTGACGATTTGCTCATGGTCTAAATCCTTAGCAGTTCTCTTCCCTTAATCTACTATTTCTACACGCATGGATACAGGAGAGCAGCACAAAAGTAGAAGAACAGGTAGGCATACATAAGAATGGTATGTTCAGACGGCAAGTACCGGCAGCTTTGAGCTAAGACAGGTTCGTTATCCAGATACAAACTATGAACCTAGCTGAGGAGTGGACCATTGGGATCGAACCCGACCTGTATTATCCTCGGTTCCACTTGTGCGCACTTTCAATCGTCCGCTACTTTAACAACCAGCTTCTTTCCATGAACCTGTCCATTCTTAAGCCTTTCCAACCCAGGACCTATCTCTGCCAGACCTCCTTCAAGCACCTCAGTTGGGTGTCCCGTGAGCCATCCTTGTGCCAGGCCGTAAGCAAATAGCCGAGAAACTTGGTGAGCAAAACACTTCTGATAATCCGATCCCGTATGCGCGAGCATCACGTTGATATAATCGCCTTCAACGCTGCCAGTAACTTTAGACCTACCCTGAACCGTAGCAATTCGAGGTTTCCTGCTAGGGAAGGCCTCGAGCCCTGGCTGGGTCCCGAGAGCATCTTTCAATACCCCAGTATACTCAGGAGCGCCGTCTTGGTTAGTAGCTCCGTCGAGCCCAAACCAAGCAGGCTTCTGGCTCGCTGCCGAAATGGCGGACTGTATTTCGGCCACAAGCTTGTCCCGAGGCTGTCGATAGTCGATAAGGACATCCCCCTTGTCCGGCCTGAGAAGACCTCGGACAAAATCAATGGAATTTCCAGCAGTTGCAATGATGGGGTGGATCTGTGCGGCATTTGCGAGTTTGATCGCGAATGCACCGATTGCCGTGCCGGCGCCATGGATGACCAGCGGACCGTTGTCAGGCTTGCTAGCTGACCAGGGCGCCGGAAGACCAAGTGTATCAAACAGACCATAGGCTGCTGTAAGGCCGGCTAATGGGATCGTAGAAGCCTTGCAATCACTGTTAGCTTCAAATACGCTACACTCAAGCTACTCCAGGGAAAGGCGTGCGTACCTCTTCAAATGTAGTGTAAAGCGGAATATGAAAGGTTGTGGAAGTTGGAGCAATGGCATATTCGGCGAAAGAGCCGTGAGGGCTTGCGATGGCATGCATTGCAGCCACCCTGTCTCCAGGCTTGAACTCAAACACGCCCTGTCCAACGGCCTCAACCACGCCTGCCAAGTCGTCACCCGAGTTCATGGCTTGTTGAGCGAAGATCGGCACCTTCCAATCCTTTGGATTCATGCCTAATAATAAACTTTAGTTAATAGACAGCCCATCAAGTTTGGCTTGTACTCACCTGCGAAGGCAACTTTGATGAGCACTTCATTCTGTTTGGGGGAAGGAATTGCGGCACGGTGGACTTCCACTTGTAACTCGGGGCTCACGTATGCTTCTTCCATTGTAAATGCGTATAGAGTACGGTATGAAAAGTGGCTGCACAATTGAATTGCTCAGAAGAACGTTGGGTATTTCACAATATTCGGCCTTCCTCGTGACTTGTGTGTTCTCTTATATAGTGGCCACTTTCACATACGGACTCGGGATGTTAATAATATCCCGGACCGTTGGAAAAGGCCTTGCGGTGACAAATCTTTCGATCATTGCCAGCTTCATGCGGACTTTCGTAAATTAGGTTTCGGTTTCGGTTTCGTAAATCGTAATTGATGTAACTAGCTATGGCTTACAAATGCATGAGTGGATTTCCTCTTAAGAACCGTAAGGCTCAGCTGAAATAGCAGTGTTCTTGAAAATAATCCCATCGTCGAGAGGAAATAGTTGTGGAGTTCCAGCTATACGACGAGTCTACAAAATTGCCTCATCACTACCGGTTGACCTTAGCATCTAACCCCGTATTGCCATTAGCCTTATCCTTCTGCAACAGCAGCACGAACAACGGCAAAGAAGCCTCGTGTGCGCACAAGGAAAAGCACAAACACAAGTACAATGGGAAGCACAATAGCAAGCGCCCCGAAAAACAGCCACGGATTAGACAGAATACGGCCAATCAGCATGCCGAGGAGCATCCAAATCGCTATCCCGATCATCTCTCTATCCGAAAACTCCTGTCCATGGACTTCCTTGAGGTAGCCGCCGCCTTCGAAATTCATCATCGCGATGCACAAGATGAGAGATGTGAAGATGAACAAGGCATCTATGACCAGAACGACAGTCGCTGGGATTCCGAAAGCAGATCCACTTGCCGCAGCTGTAATGAGAGAGACGATGTTGAAGAAGACTGTGGCGATGATGAAAGAAACCATGACAATGCCCAGTTGCTTCGCCTTTGTGTGGTTGACAGGTTTGTCAATAGCATCTCTGCACTTTTGTAGGGTGGTTGATGCTCCTGATGAACTAGTGTTTGCGTTGTCAAGGTCCTCCAGAACGGCCTTGGCTAAGTTGAGGGACGGAGGGAATTGGCCTTTGCAGGTTGTCTTCCCGTTTGTTACCCTACATAAACCTATATATCACGTCGTTAGCTATTGCCATACTATGCTGAACAATAGTTACTCACCAGATGCACCAAACTTGTACGTATCGGGGATAATGTTGGCAGTGGCATCCATACATTCTTGTCCCCAGATGAGGCCGATGGTTGACCGTGGCCAGTTGACGAGACTATAGTTCTTTTCCATGGTGCTTCGACAACCTGCGAGGACGCATATCGATACGGCAAAGATACCTATAGCAATAATGGGAAGTTAGTAACTACTAGTTATAGTCCGCCCTATATTGGCTTAAACGGAAGGACGGCGCACCTAGATTCCAGAATGCGAGCCATGCTAGGCTCTTCATTGTAGCGGTGTTTTGTCGCAGCTTCGCGGAGGTGTGTATCAGCTGAAGAGCATGGACCTACCGTTCCGAATGGAAATTCGCATCGGTAGAGAAACCCGCCCCTCTTGTATTCAATAATAGTCAACCCCAACGAGACCTCCAAAGGCAAGAATAGACAAGGCCTAGTGATGGTTATCATTCTGAAGCGCCGCCAAGAATATATCCCATGCATCTCGCTCAACGACCAGTTGAAACGCTTGCTATTGACGATCATTGCAGCGTTGAGTGATAATGTTTTCAGCTACAGGCCTGCAATCCCCCTGAATTTAATTATTTAGCTGTGTGTGCATACACGAAGGGCCTGTTAAACGGTCTAACCCCTGCCAGCTGAACTCGCTGTTGAGTTGTGAGTGGTCAGCTAACAAAATGTTAGCGGAAGGCGTTCTTAGCCTGGGCGCCTATGCAACGTGAAGAGCGAGTGCGGAATAATTCCTTAGTTCCCTAATCTGACAACAGCTCTAATGGACAACTGCCGAGCTTGACATGGGGAGTGAGAATAAGCTTCTCCAGTAAGCTTATCTTGAATCCACAGGAGCGCCAAGGCACGCATCTGGAGCCTGTAAGCAGAAGCTACTGTACCTATTTTGGTAATAATCTCACTCTTTTTTGGTGGAAACTTAGGCGAAAACATTAATAGGACGACAGGCCATCACATACATGACCTAGCGGAGTTGAAGCGCATAAGAAGCCAAGGACCCAGTATATCGACGGCTTTGCTCTTGTGTCTAACCAGATACTCCAACAGTTTGATGTAGTTTATTATTTCAGGCTTGTAGTTGGAAGTTATTCTATTCTTTATTCTAAACCCTGTCTTTACTGTTATTTTAGTCATCAATATTGGCCCCAATGCCCGTAAGCTATGATGATGGATATTGCGACAAAGTGCTCTACATAAGATGCAATTGGACGGAATGTATGTAGATTAACTTCGTTATCATATTTCTTGTCTCATATTGACACCAATCCTCTATATAACCCACGCTTTTGCGCTTAAACAATGCTCATATCCAATACTCTTGCAATAAATCTTTTCAATCGTCATCTAGCAGCTCCAGCCACGCCACCGCGCCTTTAAACCTCCAGTTGTCCATAAGGATAGACGACCTGGGACAAAGCGGGCCATTGAATCAGCTTACGCTCTGTGTCCACTGCAACCTTCTGGAAGTGCTCCATGAGATCATTCCACAGGCCATCGGCGTTCTCCTTAACACTCAAGTCGACTGGCTCCTGCTTGTTTGCAATCTGTGTAATCTGCACACCGGCAGCGGCGAACCTCTTGAGGACGTCGTCGTGATCAAAGGTTTGGAGAATAGTTCCTGTGACAGGTGTCTTCTTGAGAGTCTCAGGAAGTCTAGGTTCTTGAGCACTGGCGCGTCCAATACCAACGCCATCAATAATATCGAGAGAGTCGACCATGGCCTTGACGGTCTTGAAACCTCCGGTGGAAAAGACCTTCATATCTCGCTTCAAAGCCTTGACGATCACTTCGGCCTGGCTGAGGAAGTAGTTCTCACGCTTGCGGTTCTCCTCCTTGATGTGAGCGAAAGCAAACTTCTCATAGTTGCCTCCAGAGAGTTCCACAAAGTCGAAGCGGGCCTTCTCAAGAGCAATGGAAAGCTCCTTAGCATCCTCGACATCAACACCACCGGGTGTGTACTCGACAGCGTTGGCCTTGATACCGAGGATAAACTTGGAGCTCACGCGACGTCGAATTTCTTGCTCGACCTCAAGGACGATACGCATGCGGTTCTCGCGGCTGCCGCCGTAGTCATCAGTACGCTTGTTGGTGCGAGGAGACAGGAACTGGGCCAAAATGTATCCGTGAGCTCCGTGAAGCTGGATACCGTCGAAGCCAGCCTTCTCCAAAAACTCAGCGGCATGAGCGAATCCGTTAATAACAGTGGCGATATCCTCCTTGGTAGCTGGCTTGGGAACGGCGTAGCTTTTTCCGGGAGAGGTGCTGACGAGTTGAACGTCGGATGCACTAATGGGGTTGGGCTGGATCCATTCCTCGACTTGACGACCTGCGTGCGAGACCTGGGCGATCAGAAGGCTGCCGTTTGCCTTTGCTGCGGCGGCCAATTCCTTGAATCCTTCAAAGCGACGACCCTCGAATGGCTCGTCGGCGGGGACGATAAGGTTACCGGGGGCTTCGAGGTTAAGGCCGTCGATGATAATGTTGCTGGTCAAGATGGAACCCCAGCCACCGGCGCCCCAGTTCTTGTAAAGAGTAATGAGTTCTGGTGTAGGATATCCGCGGGCAGAGACGTCTTTGGCATCCCATGTGGCCAGCTTCTCGGACATGGCCGCCTTGAGGAACCTGTTGGGGGCTGTTCGTCCTGCGAAGGTGTAGTCGAGAGGCTGCAACAGAGGTGCAGGGTCGACGACCTCGGAACCGTATCGTGCTGGTGCCATGTTTGAGTTGATTAAGGATAATATGAAGTTGAATTGATGAGATTTATAGGGTATCAAATTGTCTATAAGTTATACAAAAGATCCAACATGACCTGGGGATTCGTTTTATATATCATGCCACACCTCTACCAATCGATATAAAGCCGCAGCTCCATTATTCCAGAAACAAAACAAGGGTATAGACCGCTTGGTAATGGTGGTGACGAAATTGCAACAGAGGCCCACTGGCGGTACCTCGGCACATGAATCGTTGGTCCGTCCAGGACGGACGAGTTACTCGGCGGGGGATGGCTCGTCAATGGACCCGGTCGGACAAACCGACGGAAAAGTTAACTAATCTACCGACTAACGTTATCTACCGCACGAGCCATATCTGGACTGATTAGTGCAGAAATGTATTTGTAAGCTATTATAGCATGCGATTAATGTCGATCGGACATGCTTTCAATGCGAATCACGTACGTCTCGTGGGTCCGGATCTGGCTGCCAGTCAATTCCAGATCAATCTCTATTCGTTCAACAAAACTGACAGGGCCTGAAGTATGGTAAGAACTCAAAACTAAGTCACTTTGAGCTTTAGCTCAGGCACGTTTTCTTCAGTGACATTCCAAGCATGTCATGTCCTGCAACGGCACACGGGAGGATATATTACCCCGAGTACGCGCATTGACGCGGGGGAACTACTTTGGAACAAATCTTTTACCGCCTCACTCATTTGTAGGTGAAGACTGGGCGTCTTAGGAGACGGTGTGATTACGGCCCCGGATGGCACAGACCTTGGCGGCATAAAGAAGCAGAGAGAAGTTCAACATCAAATCTTGCGATGGACCTAGCCTTGATTTTACTATCCTCACGATGGTTTAGAAAAATACAATTGAAGCCACAGTATAGCTCATTAAAGTTTGTTACATGACATTCCGTGGGTAACAGTTCTGGACAGCGACTGATTCTCTAGTTAGTATCAAGTTAGAATACCTTGGTATATGGGACAACTACAAGACCAAAGTACTGAACGCCGCATGAGGCTCTAGGTCATAGCGAGATGTGAATTCTGCCACATATAAGAAATTTCTCTAAGAAGTGTTTCGTGACTCGTTTGGTTATGGACCCCTGCCTGGTAGATAGGCTGGCAACTTCAGAGGAGCCTGTCTAGGCACGTTCGTGTGTGAATTTCTGTTTGCCGTCGTGTTCCTGGCCCAATAAGCCTGTTTCCGCTTCTTGTTTTGATTATGTCGCCTCCAATAGACTGCGCCTCAGCAGGAAGGATTCGGCTATTTGTGTTTAGGATATCTAGAGCAGCCATCCTAATAAATCTTATCACCTTTTGGTTTCAACTCTAATAAGGCTATATTATATAATAATACTGCCTTCTAGAGGTATATATTAACTATTATAAGGAATATAATATTTCTACTAATTTAAGTATAATAC
>JABEXW010001036.1:0-18314 GCA_013266185.1 Fusarium sarcochroum | reverse complement strand
CTATAGAAACCTCGGGGTGTAAGAAAATTTGGAGTATAGGCAAAGGTAGCTTTTCTACGCCATAACCATTACGAAATTAAAATAATTACAGAATTTATATAAGCTTCTAACCTAGAAATCTAAAGAATCTTACGATAAAAGTTTTATAAAAGCATCCTTTAAAATAACCTTAATTGGTGATTTTGATCAAAGTATTTGATAGAGAAAGTCCTATTCGCGCGGCAAATTCAAGCGCCCGAGCCGCCACTTCTAGAATTCAGCTACTCTATTGATAAGATAAGGAACCTGGAAATTTTAGGGCCCTCTCTACTTTGCCTCTTCTACTTGCGTGCCTCTCTTCAATCCCGCCAACGCAGTCGACATATTTATAATGGCTGGCAGGATGTTGAATAGTGGCGCATACTTGCGCAAAGCGTTGCAGCATGTCCCGCGACAAAGACTAACCATCGAATCTGCTGCTCTGTTCCAAATTCGTTCCTTGCAGCATTCGCAACGAGCGTTCAACTCGACGACCACGATAACTTCGACCACCGCTGTGGAAAATGCGATCAAGACAGACGCCCCTAAAAGCCTCGATGTTGAAGTTGAGCCTGTCGATGAGGTCATGTCGGCCAAGAAGTTAAGGCTAAAGATGGAACGCACGATCAACAAGGAGCTGGAATACATAAATGGTGATCCCTGGAAAGTTTCAAAATATGTCGAGAGAGCGCTCTCACAAGATAGATTTGATGAAGCGCACCTTCTCGTACAGACAGCCAGTAAGGACATGGATGTGGTGGTGCCATGGAATATCCTGATGAACTATTTGCTGGAACAACAGCAAGTGAACAAAGCCATCAAGCTGTTCAATGAAGTGAGTACAACATTCGATATCTCAATCAAGCCCGAATGCTAACCCATACTTAGATGAAAAAGCGTGCACAAGCCCCCACCGCGACAACTTACACCGTCTTATTCCGTGGACTTGCCAAGTCACAACACCCCAAGCTCGCTGTTGCCGAGGCTGTGAAGCACTACAACAAGCTTCTAAAAGATGGCCGCCTGGAGCCAAACAGTATCCATCTTAACTCAGTGCTCAACGTATGCGGTCGTGCAGGCGATCTAGACTCGATGTTTTCCATTGTCGACACCATCAACGACTCGACACGAGCCCCTACCGCCTGGACCTACTCAACTATCATCAATGCCTTACGACACAACGTCACTAATGAAATCAAGGATTTGCCCGCGGAGCAGCAGAACTACAACGTGAACAATGCTATTCGGCGCGGCAAAGCTGTATGGGAAGAGGTTGTTAGCAAGTGGCGAGCAGGACGTTTGGTAATCGACGAGGAGCTCGTTTGCGCGATGGGACGCCTGATCATCATATCCCCTGACCGTATTGAGAAGCGAGAGACTCTCGACCTTCTTGAACAGACCATGAACATTCCCAATCTATCCAAGGTTCAAGAGGCTTCAGCCGTGGAGGCTCGCAAGAAGGACTCCAAAGGTCAAGTGGCTCTAAAAGATGGTCGCGGCTCCTATGTCAGCCCTGGAACCAACACCCTCTCCCTCATTTTAAAAACCGTGGCTACGGGAAGGTTGAGCAGTATCGGCGTCAAGTATTGGAACCTTGTCGTTCGCGAGTACAAGGTTGAACCTGACAGGGACTCTTGGATGCGCCTCTTTGGTTTGCTTAAGCAAGCCAAAGCCAGCGCCAATGCCTCTGAGATTCTCGATATTATACCCAAAGACTACATCAACCCTCGCTTCTACCGCATAGCTATGGAAGCATGTGTTCGCGACAACATCAACCTCAACGCTATCAAGAACTCCAACCGTGCCCTCGACAGCATGGCGAAACGTCTTGAGGTGCCTGACCCCCACACCATGCGCATCTACCTTCAGGTCGCCAAATTCAGTCACTACCACCTGCGCGCCCGCGCTGAAAAAGGTGACGTTGAAGGTGCCAAGCGCGCCTACGGCATCCAGATTACCAATGCGCTCTCCCGGATGTGGGAGCTGTACCGCAAGCTACATGAGCACTTCTTCGTGAAGCTCGAGGCCAAGACGGCCAAGGACAAGGGAGTCTTGTACAACGACCAGCGCGAGGTCATTGCTCTCGCTCGAATCATGTACGGGTCGTATAACAAGGTCATCCAGCAAGAGATGCTCCCCGAAGAAGACCTGAAGAAGGTCCGCCCCCTCGGCGGCCAAATCAACCGCGAGATTCAGGACTTCTTCGCCAAACGCGAGGAAATGGAACCTAATCTACGCAAATCAAAGGGTCGCGGCACAGCCGAGGAGGATATGTCCGAATACAACGATCAGGAGGACATTGACTTCTTTTGGGACACGACGCAGGCGGGAAAGCCTAAGAGGGACAGAGAAGCTTTCAAGGAGCGAGATTCGCGATTTGGTGGACGTGACAATGAACGGGATGGCAGCCGTCAGACAGACAGAACCGATAGGCGCGACAACGAGCGGTTCAGCAGGCGTGATAACGGGCGCGACAACGATCGTCGGACAGATAGGACCGAAGGGCGTGATAACGGTCACTGGAAGGATAAGGCCGAGAGGCATGATGGCGAGCGCGGTTCGAGGTACAACAGACACGACAGCGAGCGTGAGATGCGATTCAACAAACGCGATAATGGGCGTGACGATGGCCGTCGGACAGGCAGAGCCGACAGGCGTGATGACCAGCGCAGTCCGAGATACAACGAACGCAACAACGACCGTCGGGCAGATAGAACCGACCGCTATGACAACGAGCGCGGTTCGAGATACAACAAACGCGACAACAATCGCAGAGCGTGGATCGACAGGGGCCAACATGCGGCGGATGGCCTCCCCCAGACTTCTGACCCTGTCCAGCGACGTGCTCCCCTTGGGTGGTGAGCGAATTGTGTATGATTCTGAGTACCTGATTATGAGAAATCGTCTAGCGGGCAGTGCTAGTGTAAAACAAACCGGTGTATTATAGTATAGATTTAGACGATGGCTGGAGGGCATGGGGCATAATGCGGCGTTCTGATGACGGCGGTTTCTTGTATAAAAGTCCACTTTGCATATTCAAATCACTTCAGGCTGCCTGAGGCCTGTTTAGTCTATTCATGAGTTCATACACCCCAATATATTTCACTTCGTCATTCAGGGGTGCAATGAAACGTGCAAGACCGAAGGATATGCATTCTTGGCGACTGTACGGTTTACAAATTGCTGTAGCCTCTACTGAGCATAAACAAAACTAATCTTTGTTACAAATTGGAACTCTTCCAATTCATGATCGACACTAAGAATCTGCTTGATAGGTCCAATTTGTTCAACGACCTGGCCCTTGTCACCCGACAACACCGCTCGATTGCTTCCGAGGAAGTGAATTTCAATATTGGCCCGCACTGACACTGGAATATGTGCCGGTGCTTCCATGGCTGGAACATCGCTCTGATGGCTTAAACCCAACAGCTGGTCTTGGTAGAGGTTGGCTTTTGGCCAAGCGCGACGAAATATTTCCTCCTTCAGGCGCCGAAGAGTCTGTCAATGCACTTGGAGGTAGTTGGAGAGTGGTAATCGAAGTACAGCGTGATAGTGAGTCTTCGCCCGTGTCTTGTCTCATGCAATCTCCAAGAGTTTGAGATATGTCCGAAGTGAAATAACTCCAAGTACACGGAAACCCATCTCCCTGAACGCAGTAACAGCAACGTCTCGGTTTGCATGGGAAACAGGGCGATGCGTTGTTTACAGAAAGAGTAACCGCATCGAAAGAGGGCAGAGGCCTGCCTTTTACCCTTTGACTCCGTTCAAGTGGCTTTGTTACAACAACTGGCGAGATTTTGCGCCGGGCCGTATACGTTTTTGCTTTAAGAGGCAGGCATTGATGGGTATTCGCGGCTGGCAAGGACCGCATAGACTTGTACTCGACATCAAAATCATCAGAGGCCTTCTCTATACAAGCTCGAAGGGTCGATGATCTCTCCAAGCTACAGCTGGACAGGTCAGGGAGAGGATCAAGCTGGGGTGGGTCCTTGTCAATAACAGGCGTAGAGAGCACGCTGCTTTGAGTAGTGTCGGATGACTCGGGTGAAAGGGCTGTAGAGTTACTGGCTGAGCTTCCATCGCGGGTCCATCTTTCTCTGGCGTGATGGAATGCATCACTGAGATTTGCACCCGGCTTGGAGCAAACGTCGGCTAAGGAAGAGTAAGATATCATGATAATATAGTAGAGGAGGGAGACGTTGGTTAGATCTACTTACCTGACTGTAGGAGATGGGGAACGCCTGTAAGTTGAGAAACTGGCAATACCTGCAAGGCTGCAGAAGTAGTGGCAGTCTTTCGCCGCTTCGGCCTCAACCATCGTGAAAGATGAGAAGACGACGAGTTCTGAGAAGTTGACCTTTCACGATTGAATGATGTAGAATTGCTGTTACTATCAGACTCCTCAGGCTTGTCGATGCGAGCTCGGCGACGATTGAGTGGCAGTCTCTAGCTGCTGAAAACAGAGGTAGAGTTCTGACGCTTGAGCAACTGGGACGACTCGGACTGGCTGCTATCACGTTTCGCCCGCCAGACAGTGAATATGTTACTGGGCATGATGTAAGTATGGCGAAGGATATCGATGATCAAGAGAGAATAAGTCGATTCTTGATGGCTCAATTATCATCGATCTAGCAGCTGATGTAGTAGAGATTGAGAAGAGGTAAACCATAGGGATGGCGAGAAGAAGAAGGTCAGAGTTTCTCATCGAGTTGTGGAAGGAACTTTTGGTTGTTTTATTGATTCTCTTATAATGGGCAGGTGGCTTGACTTGGGCAGCACCAGTTCTTTCCCACACATGTAGGAGCAGAGAGATTCATACAATTTTATCCAAGCATGAGTGGGTAAGACTTCCATTGTGACAGAGACCACTGTGCAAACGGGTGAGTGATCTATATTTGTTTCCGTGTAAACAAATGTCCAATGAAGTAATATATTATCCAGCTCCAAATAAAGAGCACATTCATCCGTGGTCTATGCTCCACGACATGGAGTTGAAGTGACCATGCACTCTCCTTCCACTTAAAGCACTAACATCAACAAGTCGCGTAGAGTGGAAATTCGTGTCGTGACCAATGGCACTACCTTTTCTGTGCTGACACTCATCATGCCGGTTTTATGCAAAGGGCTCTTATGCACTGTAAGTACCGGCCAGGCGCGGAGTACTTCAAGCACCTATCTGCCAGCGCTTATTGGCTGCTCTCGCGACAAGGCACTTTACGGGTGGCCCCGCCGTTGACACGGGCAACGCGAAGTAAAGCGCGCCTTTGACGCGTTTAGCCTGACCACGACCACTTTTCTAAATGAGCTGGGCGTTACCGGGGGACCAAGTCCCTCCACCATTTCCAGTCCAGTTGAGATATTGACATTTCCATACAACGCGACAACGAGCACGAGCAAGATACATACAAAATCACCAGATTCAACTTCTTCCTCTCCTTCAATTCTCTCTTGATATGCTATCCTCCTGAACTCCACATCCGTCATGTCTCACAGGGCTCGACTCGCTGAGCTCAAGGCCCTTCGCCAGTCTGGCAAGAAAGCCTTCGATACTTACAAAGTCAACGACGTCGCCGACCTATACGATGAAGTTGATGAAGATGGATACAAAAAGATTGTTCGTGATCGGTTAGATCAGGATGACTTTGTCGTCGACGATAATGGTGAAGGTTACGCAGATGACGGCCGTGAAGACTGGGATCGAGTACAACAACCCTATGATTCCGAAAGTGAGGAAGAGGCCGCTGTTCGTGGGCGACCTAGTAAGACTGGTTAGTGCTTAATCGCAACATGTCTTTCAAACTCTTTCTCGTACTTACAAATGATGTAGCCAAGAAGAGTCGCCAGGAGGAGCAAGCCAAACGAGATGCCAACGACAGAGACATCAGTGAATACTTCAAGGGTGCTGGCAGGACACAGCCCAAGCCCAAGGTGCGTAGCTTTATTCAACCACTTACAAAACTGCCTTCTAATTAATTATCTCTAGGTCGTCAAGACAAAAGCCGACGACGACTTCCTCTCTGGCCTCCTCGGCGAGGTCGATAACAACATTCCAGCACCTGCGCCTCATATTTCAAGAGTCGAAAGATCCGGCGGCCGTCGCAAGGCAAGGGCTCTGTCCCCTGCTCCTGAGCCAATCCCCAAGAAAAAGAAGACACTCGATACTCGAATGCCCTCCCCTCCTCCGCCGGCTATTGACGACGACGACGGTTTCATCCCCCCTGTCGACGATGATCTCCTAGAAACTGCCGATATACCCATGAGCGACCCAGCACCCTCTTCACCTGCCGCAAAGGTCGCACAAAGAAAGGCCCAGATCAAGCAGGAGCCAAAGGACGACGACGAAGACGAAGACATGATGGAGGTTGCCCATGCCAGCGCTATCGCCACAACTAGTGTCAACTTGACAAGCTCAAGGCCAATTAAGAAGATCCTCAAAGCGGAATCTTACCCGACACCTGCCAGCTCCTCACCCGTCAAGGCCAATGGCGCTCAAGTCGATTCCACCTCGTGGAATGCCCTCACAGAAAGACTGAACGTTGTTTCGAGCACGCCAGCAGAAACAAAAACAATTGGTAAAATTGACTATAAGGATGCTGTTGAGGAAGACGGCAGCCTCAATTTCTTCTGGACAGACTACACCGAAGTCAATGGCAGTCTTTGTCTCTTTGGCAAAGTGCTCAACAAGAAGACAAGGTCCTACGTCAGCTGCTTCGTGAAAGTTGACAACATCCTGAGGAAACTATATTTCCTGCCCCGCCAGCAACGATTGCAACATGGCGAGGAGACGGGCGAAGAAATCGAGATGATGAACGTATACGACGAGATTGACGAATTGATGACCAAAATGAAGGTGGACATGTTCAAGATCAAGGCATGTACCAGAAAATATGTCTTTGAGTCTAATGTTCCCAAAGAGGCCCAGTATATGAAGCTTCTCTACCCCTACAATAGTAAGTCTCAACATGCCACTCTATAACCCGATCAAGGTGGCTAATGATTACTTCCAGAGCCAGAAATCGACTCTAACCGAACGGGCGAGACTTATTCCCGCATCTTCGGTACCAACACCGCTCTCTTCGAACAATTCGTTCTTTTCAAGAACATCATGGGTCCTTGTTGGCTCAAGATTCAGGACGCCGACTTCGACAAACTTAAGAACGCCTCCCACTGCAAACTCGAAGTTTTGGCTGATGATTCTAAAATGATTTCTGTTCTGAGCGACTCGGACAATCTCGATGCACCTCCCCTTACCCTCATGAGCGTTGCCCTAAGGACTGCTTTCAACGAGAAGGACAACAAACAAGAGATTCTGGCCATCAGTGCCAGGATCTACGAGAAGGCGTCCCTTAGCGATACTACACCTGCAGAGAAGCTGCCGTGCCGGACCTTTACTGTGATCCGTCCCCACAGCCAAGCATTCCCCATGGGTTTCGACCAACTTGCGAAGAAGAGGAATCGCGGCTTGATAGTCTTGAAAAAGCAAGAAGCCGATATTCTGGCCTTCTTCCTGGCCCAAGTCGATGTTGCAGACCCGGATGTCATTCTCGGACATCAGTTGGAGGGTGTGGATTACAGTGTGCTCCTCAACCGTTTGCATGAGAAGAAGATCCCTGGATGGTCCAGACTGGGAAGATTCCGCCGTACTCAGTGGCCATCATCGATTGGCAAGGCTGGCGGTAACGTTTTTGCTGAACGCCAGATCCTTTCAGGTCGTCTCCTGTGTGATCTTGCCAATGATGCTGGAAAGTCAGCCATGATGAAGTGCCAGTCATATAGCTTGGCCGAGATGTGCAGTCTGTACCTCTCTGGTGACAATCGACGCCGTGAATTCGATAACGAAACTGCCCTGAAGACTTGGGCCAGGGAAAAGCAGGGCCTCTTGGACTATATTACTCACATGGAAGCCGATACACACTACATCGCAGCCCTGGCTCTGGGCGTTCAGCTACTGCCCCTTACCAAGGTTCTCACCAACTTGGCAGGAAACTCGTGGGCTCGGACATTGACTGGCACACGTGCGGAGCGTAACGAATACATTTTACTCCACGAGTTCTATCGTAACAAGTACATTTGTCCCGATAAACAGACTTTCCGTATGCGCCAGCGTGCTGAGGAAGCACAACGAGAGGAAGAAGCGACTGAAGGAAAAAAGAAGGACAAGTACAAGGGTGGTCTGGTTTTTGAGCCAGAGAAGGGTCTGTATGACAAGTTCGTACTTGTCATGGACTTCAACTCTCTATACCCATCCATTATCCAAGAGTTCAACATCTGCTTCACGACCGTGGATAGCACAACTTCAGTAAGTTTCTCGAGCTCCTTTACGACCGTGCCTAAAGCTAACAATAGTTGCAGACCGATGACGATGAAGTCCCTGAGGTACCTGTCAACCAAGAACAGGGCATTCTCCCTAGACTTATTGCTACTCTTGTCAGCCGACGTCGACAGGTAAAGAGTCTCATGAAGGACAAGAAAGCCACCCCAGAGGAGTTAGCTACATGGGAGATCAAGCAGTATGCGCTAAAGCTGACTGCCAACTCCATGTACGGATGCTTGGGTTATACCAAATCCCGCTTCTACGCTCGGCCTTTGGCTGTCTTGACAACGTTCAAGGGTCGTGAGATTCTGCGCAGCACCAAAGAGCTTGCCGAGAGCAATTCTCTTCAGGTAATCTACGGAGATACCGATTCCGTCATGATCAATGCCAATGTGGACAATTATGCCGATGCGATCAAGGTCGGTAATGAGTTCAAGAAGGCTGTCAATGAACAGTATAGGCTGCTAGAGATTGACATAGACAACGTCTTCCGCCGCATCCTCCTCCAAGCCAAGAAGAAGTATGCCGCCATTAACCTCGTGGAGAAGGACGGCAAGCAGATTGAGCAGATGGAAGTCAAGGGTCTTGACATGAGACGTCGAGAATACTGTGCCCTGTCCAAGGAGGTATCAAAGCACCTCCTGGATGAGATCCTGTCTGGGGACGACACAGAAGTCTCCGTCGCCCGGATTCACGAGTACTTGCGTGAGGTTGCCGGCAAGATGCGAGAGCAGAGTATCCCTGCCCAAAAATATGTCATCTACACACAACTGGGAAAGCTACCCAAGGACTATGGTGGCCATGGCGAGTCTATGCCCCAGATCCAGGTCGCTATTCGTGAAATGGCCAAGGGCAAGACAGTTCGCAAGGGAGATGTCATTTCATACGTCGTTACAGGTGATAGCAAGAGTTCTGAGCCTGCTGCCAAGCGAGCCTACACTCCCGGTGACCTCAAGGCAGACTCAACTCTACTCCCTGATGTCGAGTGGTACATCGGCAAGCAGATATTCCCACCTGTTGAGCGTCTCTGTGCCAACATTGCCGGTACGTCGACGTCGCAACTGGCGGAGCAGCTTGGTCTCGATATCAAGCGCTACAGCTCGTACCAGACCCAGCAGAACAGCTCAAGCAATGATCTCGAGGTTCACCCCCTGGACTCCCAAATCCCAGACGACATCCGTTTCGGCGACTGTGCCCGCCTGTCTCTACGTTGCCGAAAGTGCAAGGTCTCTTCCGAATTTGAAGGTCTCGTCGCCTCCCCTGATCGGGTTTCCGCATCAGGTGTTCTATGTGGCGCCTGTGGTACCTCCATCTCGACGCTTTCTATCGTGGCCCAGATGGAGCACGCCGTCCGTACTCAGACAAGCCGTTACTATGAGGGTTGGCTGGTCTGCGATGACACTCACTGTGATAACCGAACACGCCAAATGAGCGTCTATGGCTCCCGTTGTCTTGGACCCAAGGGGCTTGCACGAGACTGTCTTGGCCGCATGCGTTATGAGTACACTGAGAAGGCCATCTACACTCAGCTGCTTTACTTTGCCAGTCTCTGGGACGTGGACAAGGCCAAGACCAAGGCCACGACCACCGAAATGTCCAGGCAAGACCGCGAGAACATCCTTGCACAGGCTGAGCATAACCGTGTGCGCTTTGGGACTGTCAAGGGTGTTGTCGACAAGTATCTTGACAAGTGTGGTCGACAATGGGTAGCCATGGACACTCTATTCACCAAACTGGGCTTCAAGCCGCTGGTATAGAGATGTATTGAGAACATGGACGGGTATGTATATGTGCATGGGTAATGGGTATCTGGGGTCAGTGGCGTCTTGAGCGTGACATGTTTGTATGAGCGGGCTTTGTATAGGATGAACACAGGGTGGTAGTTTCTCAATCAGTCAGTCAGTAATGAGGGATCAAGGAAGGCAGAAGAGCGGGTTTCGATGGTGTTTTGGAGTTAAAGGAACTTGTCACATTAAGGCACGACCATCTATTTACATACGTAGTTCAAGACTAAGCAGTCAGTTATACTTGGTGAGCAGAATTAGAACGTTCATAACATAGTAAATCCGCTTTCCGATGCTACTTTAACAATGCTAATTCAGCTATTCCACCAAGTCACAATAACATACGCATGTCAAATTCACAATTCATAGGGGCAACAAGTTTTGAACATATATGTAAATTTTTCCTGCCACTGGCCCATGCTCCTTCGAAATTAGATGATATACAGTAAAAGCATCGTTAAGACCCTTTCATCAAAGCTCGACCAGGCCGAACGCCCCTATACATAATACACCAAGTGACAGAGCCTGTTGGTGACCGGCTCCGCCCTCCTTCTTGGTACACATGTATATTCCTATGAGGCGCAGTAAAGAGAGCCCTGTCGTCATCATCAATCATGGTCTTGTTTTGTGAATCCTTTCCCTGTGCCTTCGTAACCTGATCGTCGAGATGCAACATCTAAAGCCAGCGAAGGGGCGTATGCATGCCCAGAGGCTGTCCACGTACAACGAGATCGCAAGAGGCAGAATGCACCGAAAATCCATTCCATTCCTTTCCTTTCCTCGTTCTGCCTCATTGATTCCGAAAAAAAAAAATCAACCGCATATTCCTTAAACACCACCTCCGCCGCCCACCCCGAGTCGTGTGTATGTGATGGTTGCGACGTAGTGAACGTGACGCTTGTCGCCATCAATACCTCCCCTTTTTCATAACCTCCCCTTGAGATGAAAACAGCCAGCGACGTGCTGGCAAATGACAACGTTAAAATCACCATGAGCCCTTGAACCCGGAATCCTCCGCAACATTAAAGGAACTGAAACACACTTGAGGCATGCTCAGAAAGGGGCTGAGGTAGGTGGTAATGAGCACAATGAAGGAAATCCCCTAATCCGAAGTAGGGTTTGTCTCTCAGGGAGAGAGACATCATGTCCGTCTGTCTATGGGCAAGGTATCATGAGTTCTGGAAAAAAGTGTGCTCAACTTTTAGGACACATCTGATAGAAAAAGCCTGTAAATGCAAGAAAACACAGCCCCGCCTAGTCTATTCTGCCGAAATGCAAGACACCGAAGGAAGAAGAATACTTTTACTCGCTCTCTTTCTTATCACTGTCAGCAGGGACAGCCTTCGACATCGCAGGGGAGGCAGAAGTAGACGGAGGCGAAGCCGGGTGATCGTTATCCATGTTGGCGAGAAGGCTGCAGAGATGATGTTAGCTACTGGAACGTTTGACATGAGAAGTGACAAGAGTAAAACTTACCTGAATGCATTAGAGTGAGAAGTGTTCTCCCGAGTGGGAGGAGTGCCAGTTCGTGACGAAGCAGCAGAATCCTCACCACGAGGGCCAAGGAAACTACCAGGGCCCATGCGTCTTCCGCTGTTGCTGCGAGAAGAGAGCATGGAAGCGGGACCCAGAGAGATATTGCCGCTTGCGGTTCGGTTGGCGGAACCCTTGAGACGGCGCAAATCATCCATACCGACCTGGTTGCTAGCCTGCTGACCGTAGCCAGCCGAGAAGTTGCGAGCATCGCCACGTCCAACGGGAGGACGGCCGCCACCTCGCTGGTTGCTGCGGGCAGCCTCTTGAGCCTTAGCAGCCTGGGCGGCCTCGGCCTCAGCTCGAACCTCATCGAGGGTCTTGGGTCCCTTGTTCAATTCCTTGGAAACCCAATTGGCCCTGCGAAGATCCAAAACGTCCATAAGCATGAACTTGAGTCGGCTGGGAAGCTCAGGAAGGTCCATCATGGTCTGGATGCGCTGGAAGTAAGCATCCATCATAGGACGACCCTTCTCGGTGTTGTCAAGGTTGGCACCAATGGTCCGGAGCAGCTTGCTGAGCGACTCAATTTCAGCCTCATCAGGCACTCCCTTATAGTCGACGAGCTTGTGTACACATTCGTGCATGATGCGCTCAGTAAGCATGCCGAGCTTGTAGAGCTCACCAATAAATTGGACAAGACCAAGACCACGTCGCTTGGCAGCAGCGGCGGTATAGTACTCGTCAGACAGGAGCGCAGCTTCGCCAGTCTTCTTGCCATCTACCGGCTCTTCAGGTTGCTCAGGCAGGTTGACAGCCCAACCGCGCTCGAACTCTTCCTGACATCTGTTGAGGAGGTACTTACGGAACAGGTTGCCACCGCTGACAATGTTACCGTTCTTGTCCTTGATGCGCTCGTCACGGACTTCGGGGCTCATGGTCTCAAGCATACGCTTGCAGAATTTGGCATACATGGAAGCCCAGTGAGCCTCATCAGTGGCCTTCTCGAAAGTAAGTTGAATAACCTGGCGGAGAGTGCGACCATCAGATTCGTCCTTAGATTGAGATGCAATAAGCAGGATTTGGTCCGCAATCCTGTCAAACTTCTCGGGCGTCATCTTGTTGAGCGCAGCCTTAACCTTTCGCTGAACCATCTCAGGGTCAAGGTAACCGGAGGCTGCAGCTGAAGGAGGGCCACCAACAGCAGCCTTGCCCACACTTGTAGGTTTCCAACCAGTGGAAGTGACAGCAATAGGCTTGAGGTCCATGCCAGCGGTCAAAGGCATGGTCTTAGCAGCCTGAGCCTCCTTGGCATCCTGGCCACGTCGGCTGTTGCCACCACGGCGAGAGCCACCGCGAGGAGAGCCGGGAATATGTTGAGAGCCGCTGCGTGGCAGGCCGCCAGGTGCGGGGAAATTGCTGGGTGGACGACCGAAAGAGCCTATCGAGTTAGGACGGCCAGAGTTCGACATAGCAAACCGGCTGGCGGAGTCGGTTCCTGCTGGGAGAGTTCGGCCTGGAGGAGGAGCGTTGAAGTTACCCATGCCAGGGAATCCACCGCCAACAGAGGCGTTACCGCCGCGGTGAGAGCCACCTCGGCCAGAGCCACCAGGAGTGTTGGTCCTGGAACGCTCATCGCCAATCAGGGACTTGACTTGCTGATGGAACTCGAGAGAAGGCTGCTCAGTGAAGACCTTCTGGAACTGCAACAAGAAGTTGGAATCATACTTGAAAGTCTTGCCCTTCTTCTGAACAGCAGCGTTGAGAGCGGGGTTGGGGGACTTGATGCCAGCGGGGTAGATGTCTTGCTCAATGACCTTCAAGAAGCGGGCCGACTTGAGCGACTGGAGAGCAGCGCTAGGTTGGGCAGGCTCTACAGGCTTGGTGTTAAGAGGAGTCAAGTTGAGAGCAGCAGGCTTCGCGCCACGCTTCTCAGGCTTTTGGCCAGCAGACTCAGCCGGCTTGTCACCGCCGATCTTCATGCTGGCAAGCTTATCGGTAACAGACTCGACCTTGGCGGGCTCTGGCTCCTTGCCGCTTCGTGCCTGAGAGAGAAGTTCGGCAATGGAGGGAGCAGCGGTACCAGACGACTCAGCCTGCTGGCGGCGCTTCTCTTTCTCTTCCTCGAGGCGTTCCATTTCACGCTCCTGTTCACGAAGCTTACGGTCTTCATCAGCAGCATTCTTGACGCGGTCCTTGTCAGCCTGTTCCTTGGCAGCAGCCTTCTGAGCGTCGGCCTTCTTGCGATGCTCTTCCTCGGCCTTCTCACGGCGAGCGTCTTCCTCCTCCATCTCACGGATCATGCGCTCAATCTCATCCTCATCAGGGTCGTTGGTCTTGGCAGCCTCCTTAGGCTTCTCGGCCTCCTGAGGCTTCTCAGCTTCCTTAGGCTTCTCGGCTTCCTTAGGCTTCTCAGCTTCCTCCTTCTTAGGCTCTTCAGCCTTAGAGACGGGCTCAGGGGCCTTAGTCTCGGGTTCAGGCTTGCTCTCGGGCTCAGTCTTAGCAGGAGGGGCAGGCTCAGCCTTGACCTCAGTAGGCTTGACTTCAGGCTTAACTTCGGACTTTTCAGCAGGCTTGTCTTCAGTCTTGGCCTCAGGCTGTTCGGCAGGCTTAGACTTGTCTTCTTTAGGAGCCTGGGTGGCTTGCTTGATCTTCTCCTTTAGCTCATCCTGAATCTGCTTGGCAGTCTTGGGAGGGGCCTGGCTGTCAGTGCGGCCATGCGAGGGGGTAGCCGGCTTGGGAGGTGGGGTTGGCGCTGAAGCAGTAACAGGGGGGGTCTTGGACTGCTGAATGCTAGGCGCAGGAGACGAAGGAGTTTTGAAGGTAGAAGTGTCGATGATCTCACCAGCAGCGTTCTTGATTTGAATGGCGGCGCTCTTCTTAGGCACCTTGACGAAGCTGCTTGCGGTGGGCTTCAAGGAAGAGTTCTGAGGCTGAGGAGTGGATGATACGATAACGGGTGCGCTCTGCTGGTTGGCGCTAGGAGGTCTCTCAGGCTGAGAAGGAGTTCGGGACATGCTATGGCTCTGCTGATGGTAAGGAGCAACAAAGTTCTGGTTGTAGCCTGGAGAGTTAGCCTGAGGAGGAGCCATGTACGGCATGTTGTTATAGCCATAGGGCATCGAAAGCGGGCGTCCATAAGCATCCACCTGTTGATGTTGAGGCGGGTAACCGAAGTTCTGATTTTTAAGAGTCAGCATGTATTCAAATAAGCCGTTTTCCGGCGACAAGTCGAAAGAACTAGGTGCGTCATTAAGGGGAAGGGTTGGTGGGGGTTTTCTGAAAGACCCGAAAGATGATGCACGCGTGCTGCTGGTATCGTGTTCACGCCACGGCTGATCTAAACGTTTACTGAAACGACGACGCTGGTTGAACTCGTTGCCATGCAGATCCCGTGAAGCATCTTGCGGACGCACGACCTGAACAGACTTTTCCAGGTCGCCACGCTTTTGCTTGTTTTTCTTTTGGATCTTGGAAGAATGCTTGTCAACTTGAGAGAAAGGGTACTGTACTTGTTGGTGTTGCTGAGCCATGGGAGGCGGGTAGTGGTATTGAGGAGGCGTTTGCATAGCCATGTTAGGCTGCATGTTGGCCGTCTGCATGTTGGGAGTATTCGGCATCGACGGTACGAGAGCCGGGCTTCGAGCCGGCTGAGGAGAGCTCGGATACATGTTGCGAGGCGAAGGCTGGAAGGGTGGAGGCATGCCACGACCTTGGCCGGGGCCGTTGCGGAACTGGTTGTTAGGAGGATATCCCATTTGCTGATTGAAATTGTTGTTGTGGGGGTTGTAACCGCGGCCACGTCCACCCTGAGGCTGGAAGTTGCCTCGACCAGCACCGTCGCCTTGCGCCGAGTGGCCAGACTCGCGTCGGAAGTGAGCTCCGGGCTGTGAGTTGGGGTTTGTAGGGGTAGAGCCTTGTCTCATGTGGCGCTATAGGCAAAAGAAGTCAGTACTGGATTCAAGAGGGATGCGCTGTGTTCATTTTATGAACACAGCAGAAGGACATGAACCTACCTCGCCATCGCTACCGAGACTACCAAAGGTCATTTGTCCGCTCTGGATGCCGGAAGGAGGTCGGCCGCCGCTGGCAGAGGGCTGAGGAATGGGTGAAGGAGAATGAGCAGGCGAAGGAACTCGAGCGTTTCCACCGGGAATAGGAATAGGAGCAGCACTGCTGGACTGAGGAGTGCTGTGACCCATTGCGGGTGAGTCGAAGCCAAACTGAATGCCTGACTTGGCACCACCGACAGGGCCACCGTTGGCGACAAAGCTGTTGGGGCCGTTGGCAGCCATGGTGACGGAACTCTTGCGAGAGTGATCGGAACCGTTTAGGTTAGCGCTGCTGCGAGTGACAGCAGGGACAGCGGGGGTGACGGCGGGTTTGCCGTTCACAGGAGACGATGAGGCGTCTTTCGCATTCTGCGATGAAGACGAAGCTCCAACCACCGCGGGAGGGTGGGATCCAGTTGCGACTATAGGGGCCTGAGCTGACTTCTTAGGCGCACCTGCAGCAGAGGCATACGAAGAAGCCGTAGTCGCAGGAGTGTCGTTCGCCGGGATGGGGTTCTGCTGGTTGGCAGGCGACGTCATAAGGGGAGTTCGTCGTCGTTCGCGATGTGAGAGTGTGGTGGTGTTGGGATTTTTTTTTTGTGGGCGTCGAGGGAGAAAGCGGAATAGATGGCGCCGGGGGCCGGGACTTGTCGAATAATTCGAAGCTGCAGCGGGGCAACAAGATTCGATAACAACGAAGAAGACGCACAAGTCGTTGTTTTAAAAAAATTACACCACGATCAAAGTCGAAAGCGCGAAGAAAGAAGCGACGGTAAGATCGAAAAGGCGGCTCGAAGAGAGGTCGAGACGAAGGCCGAATCGAATCGATCACAGGCAAGGAGTGAAGTCGTACCAACGATGAAGGCAATCGTAGACCGTCTGAGACAAGCTACGATCCTGCGCGGCAGCGACAGAAGAAAGATAATAGGGGAGATAGTCTCTGTGATGGTATTAACACAGGAGACGTGATCCAATGCAGATGCAAGTGGAACAGGGTCTGGTTAGGATATTTTCCACCGGACCAGGGAGGTTGAATTGATGGTGAGGATTTTAGAAGAAGTCGGCAAAAAAATTTGGGCAGCAGGATATGATAAGGACGGGAAGGGGCGAGGGGGAGGGCTTTCTCCGAAGGGCTGATTTTGGGTTTGGACACTGTGCAGTTGTCGCCGCTGGGCCGGGGCATGAGAAAGGTTTTTGGGACATTGCACCCTTCTATAATCACTGTCGGCAACACCACTAAGTCCGATCTTGCAGAGACTTTCCAGGCCGCAGATACAGTGTGATAAAATGCCAAGACTTTACCAAGCACTGTCTCTGGGACCTCCCACGCTTTTTCTGGGCGCAAGGCAAAGTCCAACCAGACCCAGACAGCACAAAGCACCAGGCCAAACGTCGAGTCTCCAGTTGGTTGGTTAACCCGACCTAAGAAAAGACGCCGCATAGCTAATTTCTCCATTCATTCGCCCACAAAGACCACTACGTCAATCCCCTCCCCGCGGGCGAGGGCACGCTAAGCCCAGGCGACAACTGCTCCAGCCTAAATCTCGATAGCTTGAGACATGGGAAATCTCCCAGACGCGCGGACGAGATTTGATGTAGATTCAGAGGAGAGGAGAAGAGAGGAGATGCGAGATGCGAGATAGAACCATAACAGAGGTACGGGAGAGCACAGTGTCTTGGCACAGATGATTGTCACTGTTTGTCTGTCAACCTGGTATTGCAGTGACTGTACGTCTTAACTATCACATGCCACGCCAGGCACACTCATTGTTAGATCTAATGTACCTATACCTCATGTAATTTCAACACCCAACGCCAGCCCAAATTGAAGTAATGTCAATGAGTTTAATAAGGCTTTCATAACATCTGCTCTTCTCATCTGCACAACAAAGACCCTTGCAACTAGCTCTCCGACTCGTATTTGATACTCATTTCTAGAATGTCCACGGGATACCCTTACTACTCAGCCAAACTAGCAAGGACATAGATACTCGGATGCTCAACCCGATGGGCCGGTCTGTCTGTGCTGTGTCTCCGAAAAGATGCCGCTCAGGTCATCAAATACAACAGCGATGATAGAAGATCCATAACTAATGGCCATTGCCGAACGGCACAAGGCGTATCCAGGCTGACTTGATACATAGTACGAATACCGTACAAGACGGCACATCCGAAGTAGTGATTAAACATGCCATACCCACGCCTCACGCCAACCCTCAACCTCGAGGCGACAATGAATCACACACTTAAAAGGAGTGGAGTGACAGTGATAGGAGCGCGCATGGGGCATTCATGGGTATTTGCTCTCGAGGACAAGGGCATGAATGACGGGGAGTTGGAAAGGAGGATATTAGATATCACAGTATATCAGGGGCGAACAAAGACAGTGACAGTGATGCTGGCTTGTCATTGTTACAAACATCCAAGCTGTCAGTCCTTTGTATTTCCCTTTGAGGAGTGAGAGAAAAGGGAGGACCACGGATGTTGTCTATCTTTAGTAGTGGTATCCAATATCAGTAGTTCACTTTGGTTCAATAGATAGGTACCTATCAACTATCAGCGGAAAGTCTAGCAGTCATCAACAATAGGTATTTTCCCTTCAAAGCATAACTGCAATTTGATTCGTCTGCAGAAAAGGGCAAAAAAAAAAAAAAAAAAGAAAAAAAAAAAAAA
>JABEXW010001034.1:0-12897 GCA_013266185.1 Fusarium sarcochroum | reverse complement strand
GTGTTGTAGGATATATTTTATGCGTGAAGCTGCCCTTCTTATAATGAGTTCAAATCCTCGTAGTCCCCAAGGGAAACGTAATCACTGTCGTTGATACGGACTTCATCTGATAGGCCTTATGAACGCAATCTAAAATGCTCGTTTCTTTTCTCAGCATTGCTCATCGGAAGGCACTAGTCGAGGTTACAGCTGCCGAATCACCAAACCTGCAAGTGAGATGGTCCTAGTTTCCCATGTAGGTAGTCCACTGCTGCGCTAGATCTGCAGGTGGCTCACAATCAATCTCAACTGGATTAAGCGAGTCCGATCCCTGCAAAGTCTGTTCAGCGAAATGCGCCAGTGAAGATCATCCGCACTGCGGCACAGTCTGAAAGGTTGTATTTAGTGGGTTACCGTTTACAAGGCGTAGCGCCAAGTCCGTAGGCACTCGCGAATCCGAATAGGCTTAGATTTATGGTTAAATAGTCCATGACGCGTTGACTCTAAGTCCGTTTTATTTCCAGGAAAGATGGAATTACTATAAGTTTGAGTAGAAAGCTTGGGTACACACTGTCTCTATGATCTTTAGATAGCAGAGACACGCTGTTATCTAAAACGAATTCTCTTATTATTATTATTGCCTCGAGGGATTTAACTCTTTGGGATAACCCGGATATAAATGGATTCTGGACCGTTGAAGGATTGTATAAGCAGGGTTCCTTATTTGTTAAACTAAAGGCCTGTCTTGTTATTTTTCTTCTGCCTGTTGGGTCATACTGTAATAGGACAGGCTGGAGGAATGGGCCGCGCATAATCCCTGTTTCTCAGAGATATCTCCACTAGTTAAGCTATTATACTTTATCCGTATTCCCTGCATAAGCCTACGGGCGGAAATGCAGTAACGGATATAGAAAAAGATTTGAGCTAAACCATATCAAGAGTCAATTTGCGCGAGACTACCGTGATATTGGGGCTATGCAATCGGGCTGTGCTAATGGCCCGAGTCGAGATTCAGTCCCAGTTCGTGGGCTCATGTTGCAGCATGTGAATAAGCGTTTTAACTTCGGAACGTTCGGGATGCCTTCACTTGATGAACTCGATCTGGACTAGAATGACAGGCATTCAGATCCCATCGGTTCCTTCCAAGCACCACCTGAGGTCCAGACCCGCTCGAGAGCTATATTTCTCTTGATCCCACTTTTCTATAATTCGTGGATATAAGAAAAATTTAAAGATTAACTCATATCCATCCTTTTACTCTAAGAAGCGGTATAGCAGCAGTAGAATTTTGAAATTTCTATTAGGAAGGCTGAGTTTTAACCTTATCGTTTTTAAATGCATCCCCGAGGAAGGTTTCAGTCTTGTAACGCAACATTATGGTGAGTCGGTGAGTTATGTAAAGGAAATTAACAAGGATAGTAGGATAATGGGACAAGCTGGTTTCTACTTTGATGAATTTTCAAGGAGCATGTATATAGATACTCATACCTAACTGCTCTCTGATATCATAAGAATCCACGGCAAATACGGTTCGCTACTACGCTATCAGTGAACATGGTTCTGCGACTCGCAAGCATCGCCTTTTGGGCGATTGCTCTTTGTTTGTTATGCTTTGCAACCTTGATCAACGCCGATAGCACCTTTTAACCACGTGGTAGTCGTGCGCACATCCACCGTCGGGCCAATGTCATCAGTAAGATATCACCACCAAGCTAAACATCAGATCTCTCAAGACCACTATTCTAACACAAAAATAGCCAAGACACCTTCATGGATAAAGAAGATTGCCCAAGGTCCCGGACACCAGGACCCTGCTAAGGCTCCGCCAAACCCCACTGAGGATCTTAAGCTCTACAGCGACTCCGCTATTAGCCTTAACCAGTACTACAAGGATACTACTAATACTACTAAGTTTTCTACTAGAGTTACTCTAAATAAGTCTGGTCTCTCATGCTATTCTCTTGAGAAGCGCAGTAATAGTTCCCTCTACTACAAGGACAGGCCTTGCCCTAACGACAGCTAGGTTAATAGGAGAAGCAGAAGGACCCACATTCGATGAATGGCAAAACTAGAATGTTGCTCCACAAGATCACGCACCTCACTGGTATATCTGAGACGGAAGAGGGTAAGCAACTCCAATATCCCCTACCATCATACATGTCACTCACCAAGAAACAGTGGTCGTGATAGACCAAAAGCTACGTCCAGAAGCCCTGAGACCCATAAAGGTGTACGGACCGGCAACTGTTCAGAGAATGGGGATGAATAACCGGCGCGATATGCGAGATCGTTCACAGAAGAATGGTATGTGGAATTGTGGCCCGAAACATTGAGGTCATTGTATGCTGACGCTCCTTCGCAGCGGATTCCTACGCGCTGTACACTGCATGGGAATTCTTCGAGCGCCGGTATGAAACGCCTAATGCGGTCGAAATACCTAGGGATGAAGGCGACGGTGTATCTAATACACTTGTTTGCGCTCTAACCGACACCAATGGCCCTGTTCTACGCCGAGACAACATCAAATCTAATATCGACAAGTGGTGTGATTCTTTGAACCATATCTGTAATTCCCGCATAAGCCTACGGATGGAAATGTAGTAATAGACATGCAAAGAGATTTGAGCTAAACCATATTAAGAGTTAATTTGCGCGAGACTAGTCAATGCGGATTGGATCTGCTAAGCCAAGAATAGCTATAGTGCTGACGGAATTTATTGATGTGTATGGCTTGGATTATTTCCCGAGACCCCGTCGCCTGCCTATGCCTGGAGACTGGTAGGGCTGTCTGAGCGATTGTATTGGTTCGGTTTCGGACTAGTTGGTGCGAGAGCGAGCTCACTGAGGACAACTTTCTCTACCAATCATGCAACACAGCTTGGTCATCAAAGATTCTATTACTAATTAGCGGATAAAACGGCTCTTTTTCTTCCAATCTCGTTTCAGCCCCCTGAGGCCAAACACCAGAGCACCGCAAAGATGGTAGGCGTACCAGGTAGATCCAAGGCATGCGTCACTTGTCGAAGTCGCAAGAAGGGGGTAGGCTTCTCTGGTTTTCTTTCTTTCAACTCTTACGATTACTAACATATCCAAGTGTGATAAGAAGCTCCCCAATTGTAGCCAATGTATCGCTCTCGGTGTCGTGTGTGGAGGCTATCAACGCAAGCCTGTATGGTTGAATGCTGATGGAGCTCGACAAGCAATCTACTCTAAAGCTCCAGGAAACACAACTTCCAGTGGGCACCTCAATTCTAGTGAGGCCGCGTCTAATATCACGCTACATGACTCATTAACCACAACCGCTCGGGCACAAAAGTACACTGGTCTTTTCTGGTCAGATTATCTATCGGGCGGGAACGGCTTCTCTACTAAAGCATCTGGAATAACCAGCACTCAATGGATGCGACTCTACGAAATACTTAGTAAATCTGAGCCTACTCTTCGATATACGACTATGGCGCTTAGTACCGCAGCGCTCACCACTAACGCAAGCGATGAAATATTTAAACAAAAGAGCCAGGAGGCATACGGTTTAGCCTTGAGGCAAATGGCGACTTCACTCGCATCTCAAGAGTGCAACAAAGACGGACTCCTTGCCGCTATCCAACTTATGAGGGTCTATGAGGTAAGCTCCCTTCCACATAGAGATAGACGTATGGAGTCTTATGCGCTGCAGCAATTGTTTGGAGTTGATCCCATCACAAAGGAGCTTAATGGTCCAGCATCGAGGATAAGAGGTTTTGTAAAGCATGTCGACGGCGAAACTGCTCTTGTATTAAGCTGCGGTCCTAATGAAACTTGGTCTTTTACGGGTTGTCAGCTAGTCCTTGACGGACGTCTTGACTTGGTTAGTCTTGGAACTACAATCTTTTTCAACGTTCTCTTGAACTGATCAAACCAATAGATCAACACAGGTATATCACGACGAAGAGCGTCTCCATTCAGCCAACACCAATGGAGGACATCTATTCTATGGCAGCGGGCTAGGGAATCGCCCCTGAAAAGGCTCCTCGATATAATGGTTAAAGTTCCAGGATTGCTTGAAAGTCTCGACGACCTCCGCAGAACTTCAGATCCAGAAGAGTCCCTGAGGTTACACAGTAGAGTCGTGGCAAAATGCGAAGCTTGCAGGATAGAATTGCTGGTTTGGGAAATGGAACAGGGTGAGACCCTCAGGGTTTACGATTACATCGTGAATGGCGAACTATCACCCCCTCAAAATGACGAAGATCTAGCGAGCGTATACTTGAGCTGCTACTACTGGATGGTATCTCTTATAGTATACTCTACTATGGGGTTCTGTGAGCTCGAAATACTGGATATAGGGAGAGGAATAGGGTTTCTGGACTGCCCCAGTCAACGCATTGCTATATCCTATGCTTATAGGATTGCGCATGCCATACACTTTCTTTTTCAACCTCCTGCGGGGAAGTATAGCTGTATAGCAGCATTCTTTCCCCTTGGAAATACTCTGCGATACCTCCTTATGATTGAGTCTTATCAAGTCCGGAAAGCTATGAGTATGGAGCTACTACTTCTTATTGAGATATATAAGCGGCCTTTTCTGGGATATTCTATTGATAAGTTTCTTATGAACTTACGGCCTTATGATGGAATTAACTACGGGTATAAGATGAATAGTATCGCGGGATTAAAGGGTGTTAAGTATAGGGCGAGAGTCTGGTGGTGTGGTATAGAAGCAGCTAGTATCTTGAGTTAATTCTAGAGGAGTAATATTTCTCAACGGTACACACGTCAGCAATAATAAGGATATGACTGAGAAGATTGTTAGAGGAGAATGTGGGTGAGAAGGGTTTGTCACAAGTGACTGGTGGGTTGTGAACGCCTGTTCAGTCAGCTGCGGCTGCTCCAAACTCTTGAGTTCTGGAAAGACTAATGTCACCCCCAGGTACGGAACCTACTCGACCGTCGAATCCCTCGAAGCAGGTCTTGACATCGAAATGCCAGGGCCGACACGATGGCGCGGACAAATGCTGTTGCACGCTCTCATGTCTAGAAAATTGATTTGGAAACTGTCAATGAGCGCGTGCGGCAAGTCTCGAAGCTCTTCGATCGAGCTATTCGAACTGGGATCCCTTCAAATGCTCCCGAAGAACCTCAGGACACTCTCGAAACAGCAGCTCTGCTGAGAAAGATCGCGGGGGAGTCCATTGTACTCCTAAAGAACGAGAACAACGCCCTGCCGTTCAACAGGGGAGAAACTGTAAGCTAACACCCAGACTGATATCTCAGCCGCCATGGTTCTCATATTTGACTCATAGGTTGCTGTCATCGGGGCTAATGCCAAGACTGCTGTCTTTTGTGGCGGAGGCTCTGCCACCTTGCGGCCGTATTACGCAGTTTCACCATTCCAAGGTATCGCAGACAAGACTGACGATGTCCGCTACTCTGTTGGATGTCACGCTCACAAAATGCTTCCACTTCTTGGTCCACGATTAAAGACTGTTGACGGTAAATGCGGCGTCACATTCCGAGCTTTCACATCTCCGGACAGCGACCATGGCCGACAGCCTGTCGATGAACTATTACTCGACAGTACAGACATGTACTTTGCCGACTACTACCATCCGAAAATTACCGAAGACCTCTGGTTCGGTGAGATCGAAGCCATCTTCGAGGCCGACGAGACTTGCGACTTCGAATTCGGGCTATGCGTGTTTGGCACCGCCAGACTATACGTTGACGACGAGTTCCTGGTCGACAACGAGACGGTTTAACGCCCAGGGGGAAGCTTCTTCAATGTCGGCACGGTCGAGGAAACTGGCGCCAAGAAAATATCAGCAGGGCAGACTTACAGGGTCAAGGTCGTCTTTGCTAGCGGCGCCGCTTCTAAACTTGGTGATAACGAAGGCGTTGTTTCTTATGGAAGCGGCGGCTTGCGAATAGGCGGTGCCAAGGTTATCGACCCGGACGAGGAGATTGCCAACGCGGTCCAGCTCGCCAGATCTGTTGATCAAGTCCTTTGTGTCGGTCTTAATTCTGACTTTGAACAAGAGGGCCACGATCGCTCGCACATGGATCTCCCTGGCCGCACCGATGAGCTGGTTGCAGAAGTTGCAAAGGTCAACCCTCGCACGGTCGTGGTAGTTCAATCAGGCTCTCCTGTGAGTATGCCATGGGCGAACGATGTCGCTGCCGTGATTCAGGCGTGGTACGGTGGCAACGAAACAGGTAATGCCATCGCCGACGTTCTCTTTGGTGATGTCAACCCTTCTGGGAAGCTGCCATTGTCTTTCCCGACTAGAATCGAGGACAACCCTGCATTCCTTAATTATCGGTCTGAACATGGCCAGGTTCTATACGGCGAGGATGTATACGTCGGCTATCGTTATTATGAAACTGTCAAGAAGACTACTCTTTGGCCCTTTGGGTTGGGACTTTCATATACCATCTTTTCTCTATCCAATCTGCAAGTACAGCAGAGACCTGGGGAGAATGGACAGCTGCTTCTGATTGACGTTACGGTCGAGAATATCGGACAAGTCGGTGGGGCAGAGGTAGTCCAGGTGTACGCCTCTCAGAGGACTTCATCCATCAAGCGCCCTATCAAGGAGCTGAAAGGATTCTCAAAGGTGTCAGTGGAGCCAGGTAAGTCATCAGTTGCTCGGATTACCATTGAAAGGAAGTATGCCACGAGCTACTGGGATGAAACACGGCACAAGTGGACAGAGGAGGGTGGGATTTACGACCTCTTGGTCGGTACTTCGAGCCGTGATACTCCCTTGAAAGGCATGTTCGAGGTTGCTGATACGACATGGTGGTCTGGGCTGTAAGGGTTGGAGGCATCACAATATCGACAAGCTTTCGCACATAAAATAGCTTTTCCTGGATTGAAGCAACTGTATGCCATTGCCTAAACAACGATCCTACCTAGCCCTTGCTTTTCTAGGAAGACGGTCCATCAGGAAGATTCCTTGGGACTCTTAGATAGCTGAATAAGTCCATATAAATATAGAGTTTGCTCGGACCATCTGAAGTCCACTCGAGAACTATGCTAATCTATGATGTTTGTCGAATACGTCGACGAATGACGCTCCGCCTACGTGCGGTCCGATGTGTAGGCTCGGCCTGGCCTCAAGAAGACGGGAGAATCGGAATGCCGTCAAACTCAGAAAAGCCAAGAGCCAGATTCATATTCTGTTCCAAGAGTGTTAGCATTGCCAACAAACTAGGAAAGTCGGTGGTAGATGACTCACGCAGACATCGAGGGGCACCTCCTTTGTTGAGGGCATCAACAGTGGTAAAAACAACCAACCTTGTGCCGCCTTGATCGACAGTGAATCCGCCAATCTCCACCCCATGGGTCCTCGATATTTGCTTAAGCAGAGGCGTGTTATGACAAGAGCAATGAGCTTCTCGTCAGGGTAATATTCCCGATAAACCTGACCGATCTGTGCTGGGGTCATACACGTATTGAGCGAAACAGTGATCGATAGAAGAATACCTTGGAACCATGAGTATTATATAAAAGAGGAGATAGTAAGTTCTCTTACCTAGCTGCACTTAGTAGTATATACCAATCGGCAAATTCATCGAGAGATTACAGTACTCCAAAATTAAGCCTCGAAGTCAGGATGCCTATGGTCTACTTGCCCTAAGATAGAGTAATTGGATATGACAGACGAGTCAGGCGCGGTGGTGGAGCTGAACTGGTTCGGTGTTTTTAGTGTGCTCAGATTGTCGGCATAACAATCAGCCCGTCCGCCTCGATTTATGATCAGTAAACAATCGGGGCCAGCCCCACATCAATCTTGCAATCTGAAGTCGAAAATGCTGAATAATAGACACGACAGGGGACGGCATCGACCACCCCATGTTGTATCGAAGACGGTCTCGGATGGAAGGGGAAGCCGACGGGGAGAAATCGAAGCCTTGCGTTACCGAAAACATACACTTGGTCATTGCAATAGCGCGAGGTTGTACCATTCCAATGTGAAAAACTTACTTTTCAGCCGCTATTGCTAACTTTGTCACTCTCCCCTTCAACTTTTCGTATAGTCTGTAGTACTTAAGTGAGACATCGCTTCCAGAAAGACTGTGTTTCACCAGAATCCCCTATCATCGTTTTTTCCCTGATTTACCATCCTACACCATGTCCAACCGTTACCGCAAAGTGGTCATACCCAGGTACGGCGATGCCTCAGTGCTCGAGATCGTCGAAGACACATTAGCAGCCCCAGCTAGTGGGCATGTTCAAGTCGCCCCAATTTACGCTGGTTTCTCCGGTGCCGATATCAACATGAGGCGTGGTGTTTACCCCTCGCAGCAGAAGCCTCTCTTGACCCCAGGCTACTGTCTTGTTGGCACTGTCAAAGCCAATGGCACCAACAGCAACATTTTCAAACCTGGCGACACTGTAGCATGCTTAACCAAGTATGATGCGCAGGCTGAGCTGGTCAATTTGCCTGAGAAACATCTTATTCCTGTACCCGCAGGCTTGGACCTGCAGCAGGTGACTGGTCTTGTTCTTGACTGGTCTACGGCGTATGCCATGGTTCACCAAGTTGCCAAGGTGAAGAGCGGACAGAAGGTCTTCGTCCACGGTGTCAGCGGATCTGTGGGCTATGCCATCATGAAACTGGCACAGCTGCAGGGGGCCAAGGTATACGGCACGGCTTCGGAGCGAAACCACGATGCTATCCGAGAGCAGGGCGGAATCCCATTCGTTTACACGGATAAGAATTGGATTAAAGCGATCAAAGAGGGCGGTGGGGTTGACGCCGCTTTTGATTCGATTGGCTTTGACAGCTTTGAGGAGTCCTATGACATTCTTAACGATCAGGGCATTGTCGTTGGCTTCGGTGCCAATCAGCAGTCTCTCACCGGCGAAGCTCCGGTCTCGGCAGTCTGGCCAACGGTCAAGTTCCTACTCAAGGGGAAACTTCCATGGCGTAGCAAGCGAACGTACTTTTACCTTATTGATCGCGATCAGCCAGATTACAAGCATAACATGGATGCTCTGCTTGATCTGCTTGGCAAGAGCAAAGTTCATGTGCCCATCAGGAAGGTTTGGAACTTGAACGATATCCAAGAAGCTCATCGTCAGTGGCACAGTGGATCTGGGGTTGGTGCAGTAATCGTCAAGATCAGCTGAAGTGTTCCTATGAGGACTCTGTAATCCTTTTTAAATCTATCACCAGAGGCGTCGATGAAGAATAAAATATAGTCTAATTACTTAATTGAAACTGTTTATTTTCCTGTCTATGACCTGTAAAATTCCTCTTATACTTCCCTTAAACACCTACAACGTACATGGTTTCCCCTCCATAGTCTCTCGCAATATCTCTGAATACAACTGTAATACCTACAGCTCACAAACTTGACTCATATCTACTTCTGGCTCGGATACGCTCCCCAAACACAAAGAAACACCACGGAATAGGAGCCATAAGAAACGTACAACAACCTAGGATTGTGGTAGCCCAGCCTGCACCAAGCGATTGAAACATCTGCAATGCGAAGAGTGGGAACGCAAAGCTAAGAGTATATCTGCTCAGCATCATGGCACCGGATGCCGAAGCGCCATAGAGAGGACCGTAAGCGTCTAACATGAAAAGATTGACGCCAGCATAAATGAGGAGACAAGCCAGCATTGTCATGCCCTGGAAGAATATCGGAACGAACCAGTGGATGCGGTATTCTGCGGTCCATCCTGCGATGAGCAAACTAGCAGGAAGAAGGAAACTTCCCACCATTGCAGATATGAGCCGATGCTCAGGCGGCAGCGGTTCGCTGCTATCGTGTGTTCTGTTCCACCGAACGAGGCGCTTTTGGTAGTAATAAAAGTCGATCACGACGAAGGGCGCGCAAGCGAGTAGTGTGCCAAGGGTGATCCCGAGATAGGATAGTGATTCGCCAGTCTTGCTGAAATCATAATAATGCCTGAAGATCCATGGCACAGATATGATAAACGTGTATAGCAGTCCAAAGATGAAGCCATTGTAAAGACTGACTAGAGTGACGATTGGTTCGGTGAATAGCATGTGAAGCGGTCGTAGAATGAGGACCGTGAAGAAGTGTCGGACAGTTCTGGACACGGACGTTTGCTGAGACGAGCTGTCTCCCAAACCCATTCTGATGGCTCTACGACGCAGAACAACTTTTTTGTATGTTTCTTTGGTGAACAGAACAGGGATGTAGAGAGCACAAGTTACCATCACAGCAATCCACTGTGTCCATCGCCACCCAAGAGATCTCTGGACGAAACCGCCAGCGAGAGGACCAATAGCTGCGCCGAGTGACGGAATGGAATAGTAAATGCCGAGGCTGGTACCGCGATATTGAGGGGCTGAGTAGTCCATGATTGTAGCAGAGGTGTTGTTGACATTTGGCGACGCAAACATGCCCGCAAAGAAACGACAAATGGATAGACTGACAATGTTCTTGGCGAAGCCGGAGCCCAGAAGGAATGCGACAAAGATGGGCGTTGTAGCGACGTATACCGTCTTTCTCCCATATGTTTCCGACAGAGGTGCCCCGACGAGCGGTCCGCATGCCATGCCGAGGTTGTAGAGCGACAGTGGAAGCACAGCAGCCAAGCGACCTTGATGAAACTCTTGGCCCACGGCGTCTTGAGAAGGTGCGTAGATTGCGCCCGCGAAACAAGAGGCCAACGCCAATGCTGAGATAGATGCGATGCTGAGGATTCGAGAAACAACTGGGAAGTTGCGGGGATTATCAGGATCATCGGGACCTGTCCAGTCATAGGCGGCGTTGATTCTTCTGATGATCTGTTGAGTTTCTGCTGGAGAGGGTGTATGAATGCTTTCTCTGATGTTGTTAACCTCAGCCATTTCTGGCTGGGCGGCGAATGATACTGCGGCTGCCATGGTGAGTGTTGGAAAATGGTGGTTAATCTTCAACAGGTCGAGGAATATTGAGGTGTGACGTAGAGGATGTTCATGATTTTTATGTCCGCTCGGCGAATGCTTCAACTTGCCGATTTTGTACGATGGCCGATGTAGTAGTTATTCCACATGATTTGGGCCGAGTTTATGAGTTTAGGGCGGTAAGAAAAATTACTTGGATCTATTTTTGACGGCAATTAACAGGGTATTAAGCATATTTGGATGTCTAGAATTTTTCCAGATACTTTACATTGAGAAAGTTTAGAAACGACACTCACTACACGTCTACCTGACCCCAACTTTCGTCCTTGTGATTCACTGACACGGATCCCCGTCTCCAACTCACTGATACTGACCTACTACAGCTTGCCCTTTAGAGTCGAAGCTATTGACCACGATGCGCACCGGCGCCAGTAGTCCATTCGGCAACGTCAGCCAACCTTCCCACACTGTCAAGCTCCCTCCTTCGCCCAACCTCCCCCCTCGAGTCCCGAATTAGCGTCGGCCTAGCCTGTTTATCTCGCCATACAATTCCCAAACCAACTGGTGTCTCTGACCCGTTGTCGATCGATACGCTTCCCAACTATCAGGGCTTGGGCTTGGGCTTGGACTTGGACTTGGATCGAGCATGCTACCGGGAAGTGACACAACGAGATTCAAAGCAGACCAGCCACGCCCGCCAGGAACATCCTATATTCTTGTCGATCAAGTTCCTCTTCCTGCCTTGCTCGTCGCCCTTCAATTTTGTTGCTGATACTTTGCGGGCCGCTCCATGACCCCTGGGGCTCGGAGTGAGGAGGCGATCTAGGAGGAGGAGGAGGAGGGTCTGCGGGTGGAATGGCGGGCTGGTGTGGTCGCCCTAACTGCTGGTACTGGTCTGTAGTGGTCTTGGTAAAGATTGTACTGCAAATGGTTAGCATCGGTGAATCACGTACGACAGCATCTGTGAGTCACGTAGGGGAGGATCTGTGAATCACAGAGGGGTAGACATACAACGCCATATTGATTAACGATTGAGTTGAGGAGAGGAATCCGAAATGGAAAAATAAATCGTGTTCTTTGTTGTTGTAGTTGTTGAAGCCAACTTTGGGCTATGAGCACACCTTACTTGGAAGAAGAGAGACGGGCGAGCAAGGGACGAGGGCGAGATCAAAGAACAAGGGACAACCAAGTCTCCTTATCGGGAAAGTGCTATCCACGTGTCTTCTCAAAGTGTGATCCAAAAACTCACTCTTTCCTCCTCCCCTCACTTCTGTTTTGCAAAACGTGTACAGTTGTTGCTGGTGGCCGTAGTCATTGACCAGCGACACCGTGTCCTAGCTTAAATGGTATACTATCATCTGAAAGGATCTACACGCAAACTAGATCGTCTAGTGGTCATAGTTAAGATCGGCCTGGGGGATATTACCTTCTTCTGTGATGGTTTTCTAGCTACCTTGCTGAGTGATCCTGAATTTGGCCAGTGGGTTGGGGCTGTCGAAAAGGAAGTTCTGGATAGAATTGTGGGCTTCTGGATGGGCTTGGTGGCCGAGAACGATTCGAGTTGGCGCGGCTATTTTGTCATTGAGGATGCACTTTTAGAGGATATAAAGCAAACCTCGGATAGCAACAAGGATCTACATTGTCAAGAAGCATGATCAGGGCAGTTATTCACGGCAGAAAACCTGTTTTGGGGCGACGCTGTGATATTGATATTAGGTAACGATATTACCGCTGCCCCGATAGAATAATAGGTAGACGAGCACCAGCACGAACAGGCCGACCAACACCCTCCGACCAGTCCCACCCGCAGAGTATGTGATTTTCCACCTCCTCCCCGCCGCCTCGGGACTCGCCAAGACCCCAGGGTTGGGTGGTCCGGCTTCTTCGTCGCCGGCGGCGGGCCCCGGTGGCTCTTCCCTTGAAGGTCTGTCAGGGAGACAACAAAGTCAGCACAACATCAACAGAGGCAGAGGTAGAAGAGAACTTACAGGAGGGCCTGAGCCACCGTGGACGCCGCCGAGACGACGGCGTTGAAGGGGGACCACCCCTGGAGCCTGAGGAGAGGAGG
>JABEXW010001033.1:0-11702 GCA_013266185.1 Fusarium sarcochroum | reverse complement strand
GTATAATAATCCGACCAAGAATTAAAGTTCGCCTGGCTGATTCTTACAAGTACAGCAAAGCTAACCAGACAACCACCTCCTTTAGGCAATTTCTAACACCAGAGCCAGGACTGAAATGGGTTGGGACCATCAAGGGGCGACTCATGCCCCTTGAGTGCCGGCAGATCCTCCACGGCTACCACCATCTGCACCACTCACCTGACAGACCGAAAGGACACCATTGAATTCGAGGATTCTAGCGAGATTCGAGTGTCAAGAGTTTCCGTTTCTGGGCCGGACCGAGATCGTTTTTGGGCGTCTCCTGGTCTTAGGGTAATCTTTTAACCCATCACTACCGTATCTCCTCAATTGTTAATCTAGGGACCCCAAATGGCACTAACGAGTTTCGCGGGGATTTCCTAGAGACTGAGGTAGAGTCGGTGTTAAGAATAGCCATCCTTGGACTGTGGCGCCGACAAGGCTGCAAAATTCGATCCCAATGCTTTTCATGAATTTGTATTTGAACCCAAGACGCCGCCCGTTTAGAATCAACACTCAACACGCAACTTCTTCCCTCACACTTCATTCAACCATTCATACTCAAGTCATCATGACTAAAGTCCCCGAACGATTAGTCGCAGACGAGAAGGTCGAGGCCCAACAGGTCGAAGCCGCTCAAGAAGCCCAACTAGCTCATCTCTCCGACCAAGAAGAGCACGACACCGGTATCTGGGCATCCTTTCGCAGATACCCCTGGGCGAGCGCCTGGTGTATGTATGCTTGTTGGACTATCATCCTCGTCAGTTTCGATGTTCAGGCTGCAGGTAGTGTCGTTGGTATTCCTGAGTTTCGCAATGACTTTGGCTTCAAGTACGGGAACGACTATGTTATCCCTGCCAAATGGCAGTCGGCTTTTAGTGGTGCACCTGTGGCTACGTGAGTCCTCAACCACTATCTCATCAGTATACTTCCGCTGACGTTTGCTCTCCAGGGCTGTTATCTCGTCCCTCGTCTCTGCCGAACTCGCGGATTGGATCGGTCGAAAGAAGGTGCTTATGGGCGCCTTGATTGTCTCGTACATTGCGGTCGCCGTCGAGTTTATTGCTACTACAAACTTGGTCTTCTTCATCGGAAAACTCCTGAACGGTTTTATGGTCGGAGCAGTCGCAACAACCATGGTCAGCTATATCGGAGAGGTAAGGGTTCTCATCGCGCAAGAAGGCTTGACTTGGTAGCTTACTGGTTTTCAGGTTACCGCCTTGGCACTTCGAGGTGTTTTTACTTGCTGCGTTGGTGTCGCATACGGAGTCGGTCCCTTGGTGGCCTTCATTGTCATCAACTTTACTGGCGATGTCGATAGTCGATGGGCTTACCGAACAGTCTTCTGCTGTCAATGGGGTTTTGCTGGCGTTTCGTTGGTCCTGTGGCCATTCATGCCCGAGTAAGTACCTATGCTCAACCATAAACGACAGCCCTAACTGATGTTCCCTTAGGTCACCATGGTGGCTTATCTCGAAGGGCAAGAAGGAACGCGCTGTTCGAAGTCTCCGCAAACTCGGATTTAACGGAGAGGCTGCCCATAAGAAGCTTGCTCTTATCGAAATCACCCTGGAACACGTCAAATCTGAAACTGAGGGCGTCACATACCTGGAATGCTTCCGCAAATCGAACCTGCGCCGCACCATAATCAGCATTATGCCCTTGACCATCCAAGCACTCTCTGGTATCTTCTTTGTCGCTGGTTACTTCACCTACTACCTTCAACTGGCTGGATACTCCACTCAAGAGAGCTACAAGATCCAGATCGCTCAGCCCGTGCTTTCTATCGTGGGCAACTTAATGGCTGCTGCTATGGTCGACAAGATTGGTCGACGTGATCTCACCTTCTGGGGTCTCGTCGTACTCACCGTTTTCCTTCTGATTACTGGCGGCCTGGGAACAGCCACCTCCAAGCCTGCCATCACCGGAACCGTCGCATTCATTCTCATCTATAGCTGGTGGTACAACGTCTCGATCGGCTCTGCTGGATTTTCTCTACTCTGCGAAGTTTCTACATCGCGACTTCGAGTCAAGACAATTGCTATCGGTTACGCCCTCCAAAGCTCCATCAACGTTATGTGGCAGTTTGTGATCCCCTTTATGTTTAACCCCGATCAAGGAAACCTCGGTGCAAAGACGGCCTTCATCTACGGAGGCCTATGTGTCTTTTGTTTAATCTACCTCTGGTTCTACCAGCCCGAAACTGCAGGACGATCGTACCAGGAGCTCGACGAGATGTTTGCCAAGGGTGTCCCTGCTAGAAAGTTCAAGAGTTATAGGACTGAGGCCCAGATGCAAAATGAGGCAGCCGCTGAGGCGGAGAAGGAGTAAGTGGCTTCTCGCAGAAATCAGTTTCTAGAAGCCTCAGGCTTTGACAAGAAGGCACAGTATAGTATTAAGTTTTGATAGCATATTCTTTTGATCGGATGTTCTAGTATTTTGCATGTCGTTCGCTTGACTGTTCACGAGAACAGATTTATACGTTGATACTTAGTCTAAAAGATCAACCAGCCAATTACAAATTATCGAGTGTTTGAACCTTTGAACCTAGCTTATAGAAAGTGGCTCTACTGCTTGAAAGTAATCATTTGTTTCCGTTAGCAATAAGACTTGCAGAGCTGAGGCTCCCGGGCGATGCGATTTATATCGGAATTACTGATGCTGTAACTCGGCCTGTAAGACATCCTGTCGCTGTTTATTTAAGTCTCTCCGACATCTTTGCAATCTAAAGGACCCAGTATGGACTTGATGATGCTCGGTTGAGAGGTAAACATCGCCATTCCTAGTTATAACTAGCATATCTTTATAGATGACGGTGGGACCCTACATTCTTCTGAGGGTCGTGTTGAGCTACCATCGTGAAAATTGAGCTCGCATGGTTTCTAGCCCCCAGGTCGATCATAAATCCTCGCTATCGAATCAAGCAATAGGGTTACCCTGAAACTGGAGCCAGCAGCGTGTTCAGACGACCGAGGTATCCCGAAGATGAGTAAGCTGCGAGCCTGAATAGTATAGCAACAATTAAGTCTCTTCATCGTGAACAATAACATATATTTCGAACGTATAGCATGTAACTTGAGTCAGATTAAAATTGACTGTCACAAATAACCCTAGTTTAGGCTCTTTCTCACCCTCACCTGAACTGCCGTATATCCTGATCTCAAAATACTTGGGGCACTGACCAACCTCGTGCCTACTCCTCGAGTCTTTTGCGTTCACAAGGCAGTGTAATAACTATGCCCGAGGCATTTGGAGGCCTCCGGAAAAACATGCCCAAGAAAGCAAAGGTTGGCCACCATGAACCAAAGGGCATGCTAACTAATGACCTATGCAATCCGGCCGTGTGATGACGCGTCTGGTTGCTCTATTCTGCACTCTTGTCTCGGTGAATTTAGTACTTATGATATAACACTCTTACTGATACTTACATGCTAGAAAGCGGTACTGTCAAACACAAGTCATGTTAATGACTGTTGTACGTACTAAACAAGGTTATCAGGATAACCTGGTGTATACGTGGTACCTAGGAACAGACAAGTAAACTTGCTCCGCAATTGGCTGTCGGTACGCTAAGAGATTGAGAGTCCGACGCTAATGCAGCCTGCTGATATTTAATTTACTACGGTATTTGTTCTCCAAGAAGGATCCAATTTCAACAACGAATGCATAACCGATTCGATTGCAAATAGAGTTATAGGCTATTTGTCTACGCAATGATATCATGTTCTAAGGTGTAGTATAAGAGATTAAGCTTAAGTTACCAAGATCGCTCAGAGAATAGAAAGCAACGAAAAACATACACTCACCTTGCATTCCGCCTATCAGAAGCGTTTCCAAATATCCCTGTCATTTACTCGTAAATAGCAGGCAGATTTCGGATCAAAGGATTGTATCATTATATCGGTCAGACTCTCGGATAGACTGTTGATGTGTGGACCAATTGCCACATCAAAGTCCAACTGTAATTCTTGGCACACAAAGACGCAGGATACACGCCGAACAGAACGCGCGGCCTATTTGACTCTATGTGCAAGGCATTGCAAATTAGCCTCCATTTAGATGGAAGTCGCAGGTTTTCATGGATGCTATAGCGGCGACAGTGACATCACAGGGTTATACTGGCCAATGTTACATCAACTATAAAATAAACAGCCTTCGCACCGGAGACAAAGATATACTCATCCCAAATCATCTCATCTGTTCTTGTCTCCAAGTCCTTTCAATATATCGGGTCGTTCACTATGAAATCACTGCTCAACATTGCTGCTCATGGCGCCATGGCCTTGGCCGCTGTGATGCCTGCAGCTGCGCAAAACCTTTCATACGGGGCGGACAACTTCTACCGCAGCGAGTTTGTGGCCATGCAGCCCATCTCATTCGAAACCAAGTACAACACAACTATCGTCGGTAACCTCTTTACTCGCAACAACATCAGTCGCAGCGTCAGTTCCCCGGCCGTGCTGGTCGGTCACCCCATGGGCGCTGTCAAGGAACAGGCCGCCAATTTGTATGCTGCCAAACTAGCCGAGCAAGGATTCGTCACCATAACCCTTGACCTTCCCTTCTGGGGACGCAGTGAAGGAATTCATAACCTTGTGTCACCCGACTTCTATTCGGAGGCTTATAGCGCAGCTGTGGACCACCTTGGCACATACAACTTCGTCGACCGTGGGAGAATTGGAGCTCTCGGCATCTGTGGCAGCGGTAGCTTTATCATCAGTGCGGCAAAGATTGATTCGCGCATCAAAGCAGTTGCAACTTCAGCCATGTATGATATGGGCGCTGTCAACCGCAATGGGCTGCGCAGGTCTCAGTCCGTTGACCAGCGTAAGGAGGTCATTGCCGAGGCATCACAACAGCGCTGGGCTGAAGTAGATGGGGCACCCGTCGAATATTCCATTGGCACCCCAAACGAACTCACCAGTGACTCGGATTCTGTCGCTCGTGAATTCTTCGACTATTATCGCACTAGTCGTGGCGAAGTCACCCCCGAGGGATGGCAGCGCAATCTCACCACTCACCGAACGGTCACAACCAATGTAAAGTTCATGAACTTTTACCCGTTCAATGATATCGACACTATCTCCCCCCGTCCTCTTCTAATCGTGTCGGGTACTCAGTCCCACTCTCGCGAGTTTAGTGAAGACGCCTACCGCGGTGCCGCTCAACCCAAGGAGCTGTACTGGGTTCCTGGTGCTGGTCATGTTGACTTGTACGACCGAGTTGAACTTATTCCCTTTGCCAAATTCACGGACTTTTTCCGCCGGAGTCTCACCAAGGGTGCCTAAGCGCCACAATATCCGGGGTTTCAAGTTTAGACAAGGGTGTCCTCGGCAACCGTCACTTAGATATAAACACAATACAGGTGCTTCCTGGACACCTTGTTCGTTTCTATATAGCCTTAGAGCCGCAACTAGGCTAGTTTAGGATTTTTCGAAGATATTCTTTCCCAACCTATCGATTACCAACATCAAAGTGGCAAACACCGCCTTCCCACCACAGCTGTAATTCAAAGAAAGCATAGACGGAGGTTATCCCAAACATGACTGGATAAATTTCAATTTATCTTCTTAGTTATATAGATATACCTGGAATATAAATGGTAACATGGCCAGTGTCCGTAGTGATAGAAGACTGTGAATGTAGGAGTGCTCAACAGCGAGCACAATCAAAGGCGCAAAATCTAGATTGTCATCTAGGATGACACATCTAACGCTCTTTGCTATGAGCTGTTCTGGGCCAGTGAACTATGCGGTCGGCAAAGTCTCTATTCGTTACTCTATTCGGATTTTATGTCTCCCACGTTAACTCAAGGCAAAGAAGTGTTCATGTCGGTGTTCCGTAGAATACAAGCAGCCAAAATATAAACATCCGTACTTAGGTTGAGGGGTTGCTATAGTCCTCAAGTTTTGATTGTGATCTACTCTGTTCCTGTCCTTTCATGAAACCGGACCAGAACTGACGGCTTGTCCCACAACAGATACAGTCTAGCCTCTTGAAAGAAATCCAGTTCGGTGTTCACAAGTTCCCAGTCGTACAACCATACCATCTTAGCTAAGATGATTCGCATCTCGAGATAGGCTAGGCTTGTGCCGATACATGCATGTGGGCCCAGAGAAAAGGGTACAAACGCAGCCTTATTGTCTGATGGCTTTAGATCTAGCCAACGTTCCGGCAAAAACGACTCAGGCTCTCGAAAGTTGCGCGGATCACGAAAGACACTCCAATTGTCGACGCTGACTATGTTCCCTGGGGGGATGTAATGGCCAGCAACCGTTGCTCCAGGCGAGACGCGAGGCGGACCAAATGCGATAGGGGGGAGAAGACGAAGTCCTTCCTCTATAGTTGCCTTCAAGTATGGTAGGCTAATAGTAGCGTGGCCTGATATCTCGTCCAAAGATGTGAAGGTTGAACGTATCTCCTCCGTTAGTCTGTTGAGCGATGCTTTGTTCCGGAGAAGACAGTACGTTATGCCTGTCAGCACGGTCGACGTGGTCTCGGAGCCAGCTATTATTAAAGTGTTCGCTTGAGCCTTTAGTTCATCCTTGGATATCGTCCCCTCCTTGAGCAAATGCGAGAAAAAGTCGTTCCGTTCAAGTCGCGTGCCGAGAGCGATACGTTTCTCGGTCTTCTCGGTTGTGAACCGCTGGTGCATCCTCCATTTTGCCGCAGCGTCCAGAGTAATAACAAAAGGCAGTACAAGGTTTAACAGTGGGAACCTCTTACGGGTGCTGTTGAGCATGTAGAAGTATGTCGACTCTACAATGAGAGATACCCAGGGGTGCGTCTTGCCACTTTCCACAGCCCCGACGGACTCCCCAAAGGCCAAGTCACCTAGAATGACAGAGGTGAATAAGTGAGCAACCAAAAGCATCCACGTTGGATGGACCTACCAATTATATCAAACGTTAACCAGTTCAGGGCCTGTTTCATATCAATTCCTGGACCTCCGGAATGACCGAGTCGACCAATCTGCATGAGGAACTTGTTAGTGTAGTTATGGATCACACTTTCTTGTTCACGAAGTGACCTGAGGCTGAATGGACGAGCCAACGTCTTTCTCTGTCTCTGGTGCTCGTCTGGATCTTGCACCTGTGCGACGCCCAGGATCCTTTCACCTGTGTCATAAAACTTGCTTTTCACAAATCTAGCGTTCGTTTCACCCCCTTGGCTATAGATATCTTTATAGGCTTCCACAGTGACGAATGACAGCTCGTTTGGTGCGATCCGTACAATGTCGCCTGCGAACAGTTAGTGATCGGAAAGGTACGTTTCAGAGGCAAAGAACTTTGAATTCTATACGTACCATATGTTCGATGCGCCTCTTGAAGGTAAAATGGGTATCTTCCTGACATCCATGCCTTTACGTACCATAGCTACAAATAATGAGTGAGAGTCTATTTGATTCAGAAGGTAGCTACGTACGTTAGATATCGACGCCAATTTAGGGCCGGGGTATTTGGAAAGCGGGTGGAGATAGAGGTTGTAAACCGCCAGTACAACACAATACAGTACTCCCTTGGTGAGTTAGCAATATACCTGTACTTATCAGAGGGATCTCACTAATAAAGACAAATACAAACAAAGATTCAGTGTACTCATTTTTGCCCAAGCGTATGGCGCAGTGTTGCACAGTAGAGGAAATGGAGAAAGTTGTCTTCAATAATGCCAAGTAGAAACACATGGAAAGCCATGTATTTAGAGAAGCTTGAAAGGAGATAGACTACGAAAGTTCAGCCTTGAAGGATCACGTAGGTTTATTCGAGGCGAGGCGGAGCTCAGCTTACACTAGCACACTCAGCTCTGCTAAAATCATAACCCTCCACGCTCGGACTCAACCTTCGGATTTCAGAAAGCATAGTCCTACGGACTCACGGACATGGCTGGACGCTAAACCCACTCGACGCTAATTAGAACATGATGAGAAGGTAGAGACACTTGGGGGCCGTAGATACGAAGGGTTACGACCAGCCTAGTGCTTATTTCTAGCACAGTCCCAAATATTCTTGTGCCTCACAGCCATGAGACAGAGTAAAATTAGTCGCATCTCGGATTGTTTCTTCCGAGAGCACTGGTCATCTGAGCATTTGTTGAGTGCACTATCTATACCAACCTCGGTCAAGTCTCATATTTCTTGTTTGATGACTACGGGGCTGTGTAAAGCCACTTTCTGATATTCACCGACTACCGCTGGTTCGGCAGATTTGTGATATAAACCTTTAATCTCCAGGTCCTTGCTATGATTCTTTTTTGCGAGCCATCCGCATTTTAACTTGATTACCACTTATCCACATCCATTTCCTTCTCGTTCCTTTCGTGACGGTGCTTTGACGAACCACCCGCCACTGAGCATGGCAACTCCAGTCTCGAGGCCAGAGCTTTTGGCGCAGCTCAGAGGCAAACATCTCTTCGTCCCTGATCTCAAAGCTACATTTCGACATTGGCCTACAGACGTCAATTCTCAGTTAGATGATGTGAGAGCTTTGGTACCCTCCAGAATTAAACGGTCATATACCCCAATCCAAGCCCTTGCAAACAAGAAACTAGACTGACAAACAGAACAGCATGACCGAGTGCTCCAAAAAAAGGAAAATCCTGGAAAAGGTTGACGGCGGTCTATTCTCAGCCACCTGGTGGCCATACGCGAGAATTGAGCGTGCAGATATTCTGTCTTGCGTAGCGCTTTGGGTGCGATTCTCTTGTTCCTTCATTATGCATAGCAGTGCTCATTCCTCTGTTTAGCTTTTTATATGGGATGATGGTAATGTCATAAGCCTCACCTACTAACTCAGAAGCATCGCATACTCACAAGGATTTAGAAATTGACGCCGAGACTGGTTCTTGTCTTTCACACGACTTTGAAGCTGCCCAGGTTTTCCGTAAGCAAACCATATCTTGGGTCAAACACTGTCTAGGCTTGTCAACAAACATGGATACAATCCCAACTCCTTCAAATCAAATCATCATGTTCTTCCAAACTCTTAGTGACGCAGTCAATGAAGCATATGATCTTGGTATGTAACTGTCTTGAACCCCAACTATCATGCTTCTTACTCACTCAATCTACGCAGAGCATAGGAAGCTACTATTCTCTGAGATCCAGCGTTTCATTGAGGCTAGCGAAGTAGAGCAAGCGATGCGGCTTCGTCCTAACTTGCCAACAGTCGAAGAATATGTTGTGAACCGCATGCAGACCAGCGCCGTCTACATAATATGTTTCTTTGTTGAGATCGTCACCATCTTGTTTTAGATTTGAAACTCAAGGATAAACAGCTCTAATTCATTCTACTAGATACGGATCTGATATCATGTTACCAATAGAGATCCTGACTGACCCCGATATGCGAACCATTTGGGCTAGTACTAACTCAATAGTATGGGCGTAAGTGTCATCCGAGAAACAACAACTTGGAAATGTCAACGTCTGAACAATTGGTAGACATAATGATCTCTTTTCCCTAAAGAAAGAAATGGTGAGATTTTTTTTGGATACACGTGATGAGAAGCATTGTTTAACTTGGTTTACATTCAGGCATCTGATACTGTTGACAGTCTGGTCCCGTTGCTCTTTCACCAGCAAGGCTCCTTGAACCAGGCAGTGTCAGCTGTCATTGCGATCACAGAGAAAGCAGCCGCAAAGTTTGACGCCTCTGAAGAATCCTTGCTTACAAGATATTCCGGAAATGATGCCCTGCTCTCGGACTTGAAGATGTACATCGATGGGTGCAGGCACATATGCACGGGAAATTTGATCTGGAGTTTGCAGACCAAGCGCTACGGCGTATACGATGACATTGCCAACGCTTGCTTAAAAACACAATTGTAAAATCAGCAAGCTTGTAGGGCCTACATTGGCATCGAGCCCTAAGAAACTTACTATAATACTAGTGTTTAGTGTATGTTAGTATTCTCCAATATCTTATGAACCGAGGCGGAAAGATTCTTCTTTGTTTTGCCAACTCTTGAATCTCTGATTGCAGGACTCGTCAGAGGGGTTGTTGATTAGATACTATTATCATCGGTGTGTTAGCCCTTGTTGTAGTTTTTTTATACGAAGTGACAAAATTCTGTTCGCAGCCCGATCAAACCACATCAAACAATGCACCTCTCCCAGACTCGGCCCCAGACTGATTCCGGTTCGAAAGACTGGAAGATATGGACGAGTCAAGATCCAGAAGGTCTCAAGTCGACAACAGAGGCCGGTCAAGCGCTGTCGGGATCAATCATGATATCCCGAAGAAGACCTATTTGCAGAAAGTATCGCTTTCAGCCTCGACCCCGTCCTGTGACGGAGGAAGATCCTTCTTTTTAATATGCACCAACCTTTCATGATACTTACAGCCATACCGGTAGTAGCTTGCACCACGTGCGTTTATGGCCTCTTGGCGGCTATTAACGATGCTATCCGAACAGCCTTGTGCAGCGCGATAGTGCAAAGTGACATGGGATAAATTGGTGAGTAGCGAACTACACTGTAAGTATAGCATCTAGTCTACCTCTCTGTATACGTCCAACGCGTCGTACAACTTCCCAAAAAGACCATGGTGCCAGCTTGTCACCTGAGTCCATTCACTCTCTGGCAAAGTGACGTGCATCATTCGCAGCCAGGCACCAACCATCATGTCGGCATAGCTGACCTTTGTTCCGAGCAAGAATGGCCCGGTAGTGTCCGTCATGAACAGCTTTCCCAGACCACCTAGCATGTCTCGAAATGAATCCATCAATTTATCCCGCTCCTCGCCAACCAGCGCAAGATCCTCCCAGCGTGTAACCCCCACACGCTTGGCAAAATCCGACCTGGTGATGTCCTCGGTAGCCGGGTCGAAAGGAAAACCTTGAACCGTGAGCTGTGTATGAGCGGTGAATGCCGCGTCAACGTTCATGTTGAGCTTGGCATATTCGGGAAATTCACTGTCGCGACATTCCGATAGCGGCACCTGGATGAAAGGGTGCTTGAAGTCGAAATCGAGTGTCTGAGCGGGGAAGAGATCGCCCCCACCCGAGCTCGGATATGTCTTATGCAAATAGACAGCGATATCGAAAGAGTCGCCAATCAAAGAGCCCGTGGCAGGATCCTCGATGATGGGAAGGGTAAAAAAGTCTTTTCCATCGGCAAATTTGCGACATGCTGGCACCTTGAGGCTAGTGCGGAGTTTTGTAATGTCCGGTAAGCCTACCCATGAGGTCACATACGCGACATCCTTGAATTTGAGCGCCAATCGGCTCTTCCAGGGATTAGGCGAGCAGCAGGTTTTCTCCACAGGGGGGCGCGTCGCAATGTCATAGAAGATGATGGGGCTGGAAGAAGCGGAGGTCGTCGGCATGATGAAGTCCGAGAATTTGAAGATGATATGTGTCGTAGAAGATTGATAAGTGTGCCTTTGCGTCGGATACGAAAATTCCACAGGCAGTTAATTTACAGTTAGTTCAGGTCGTAGGTTTTGTTCTCACCTGTGATTTCCCTCCCTGAGCCATGCATCTAGATATATGGAGCAAAAAGAAGATGAACCAATGGATAAGTAGCGATAACCAGGTGGGAAGGGCTTAGCCTGCAAGGGATTTTCCGGATCAAGAAATGATTTGCAGAAACGGATCCAGGATTCAATTCATAGAAATGATTTTAAAAACTAGGTATGCACACCTGAATAAGTAACAGGCAATTACCTTATTTTGCTTATAAATAC